>CM055274.1:32881336-33028358 GCA_029237695.1 Conchocele bisecta
TAAATACCCAATTAAAATTGCCAAAAACCCAATTGAAATCAGAAGTAGCGAGTATCAAAAAGCAATAACAAATTTGTGGTACCTGTATCATGCTACAGAAAACAATAAACATACCACAAATATAGCATATTTTTCTTATTTTCCATGAAAATACACCTTGGTAAATTGCTGTCTGTTGATGTGTAAACAGTAGTGTGATTTTATTTTACCCAATTAAAATATCGAAATACCCAATTGCTGGGAGTGACAATACTCAATTACTAATTCCTTATCTGGAGCCCTGCACTTATTACAGCCATCCCTGGAAACCCAAACCAATGCATGATTCAAACTCACTGTTTACGTTTTTCTGTCCGTTCAATGCAACGGTCACGTACCTGCGTATGTACATGGACTAATGCTATATCCCCTCTTGCCTCGGTGAGGGAATAATATAAACGTTCGGCACTGAAATGAAGTATCCTGATCAGGTGCCAGCCACCTTTACTACACATAACGAGCCTTCTCATCAGGATCTCCACTGTTTGTTAATAATTTTAAACGTCGTACAGATTACCCTTTTAGAAGAATGGGATAATTTGAATGAACAAAATTAATGATCTACACAGGTTGCAAACAGTAGGATATCTGACACAGGTACATGTTTGCAAACTATAGAGACAATGTTTGCAAACAGTGCAGATCCAGATGAGCCGGCTCGTAACGAGCCTTCTCATCAGGATCTCCACTGTTTGTTAATAATTTTAAACGTCGTACAGATTACCCTTTTAGAAGAATGGGATAATTTGAATGAACAAAATTAATGATCTACACAGGTTGCAAACAGGTACATGTATGTAGGGTTGTAAGTGTAAAACTGGCGATCCATACTAATGTAAACAGGTCAAGTTCAAATATAATTTAGTAAGTAAACATTAACTTACTATAGAGGGTCAACATGAAAGCAATTAAATCGAGAAATGGAATTGAATGTGAGAATTAAACAGTTTGGTATGTACAGGATTGGATGAAATTTTTTAATTGATTTATACATATGACCCACTGTACAGTACATGGACAAAAGAATATTTCTGTAAAATGTTCAACAACAATTACTCAGGGATTCCGCTGACGATCGCCACTTTCGCAATTGGCGATAAAAACAAACAGATGGCAATTGGCGATAAAAAATTACAATTTTCGAAAAAAAAAAAAAAAAAAAAAAAAAAAATTTTGATTTTTTTTCTCGAAAATTGTAATTTTTTATCGCCAATTGTTTTATTTTTTTTGAAGTGGCGATTTTTTTATTTTCCCCAGCGGAATCCCTGAATACTATAAGTTGAGTAATAAAATTGCTAATGCTTGGTAGCCGGATTAGCTCAATCGGTAGAGTGTCGGACTGCTCCGCAGACCCTGGGTAGAAAACCGCTGCCAGTGGTCGATTCGGCATGCCATTGGCCAAGACAACTTCATGCTAACCTAGTCCTATTGGATGGGGACTTAAATAGTTAGTCCCGACATGCAAGGTCATCGAACCAGTGCCGTCGTTAAATGAAAGCATTTACATTTGCTTGCAAACAGCTCTCTGATATACATGTATGCAGTCGTACAGTACAGTCTTCATAATCAAGACTAGTCTTCAATCTGCATGTACTGTACATGTCAAGCGCGGATTCAGGGGGGGCAGACCAGGCGCGCGCCCCACCTAAAATTCGCCGAGTAAAGATTTTTTACAAGTTACAAGGCACGTTTCTACGTTCGCGTTGTGAATTTATTGTTTATTGGTGTTTTTTTTTATCCAAAATGCGCCAGAACGCAGGAAATGTACGTTCGATTATATAGTCAAGTATTGAAAAATAGTTACGCCTCCCCTAACCCGAAATCCTGGATCCGCGCCTGCATGTAGCTTTCAATGGCAAAAACGGGAGCTCAACTATTAACCCTTTCAACACCACAGACCTCTATAGAGACAATGTTTGCAAACAGTGCAGATCCAGATGAGCTGGCTCGTAACGAGCCGTCTCATCAGGATCTCCACTGTTTGTTAATAATTTTAAACGTCGTACAGATTACCCTTTTAGAAGAATGGGATAATTTGAATGAACAAAATTAATGAAATAGCATGAAACATTGGCATGGAACATCCTATTAAGTTACATGTACTTGGTGTTGAAAGGGTTAATTGGTAATTATTGTGGAGTCTCATTGATTTAGGAGAAATTTAAGTTTACATTGAACATAACTGTTATGCTTCAATGTATAAATTATGTTCAAGCATTATATTGAAATAATAACCATCAACATGATGGTTATTATTTCACTATCATGCTTGTACATGACGTAACTTTATATATAATTCAGCATATAATCTCTTCAGGGCCATTTGTAAAAATATACAATGTACGTGCCATTATAGCGCCTAACTATTCATTATGGGGGCCATTTATGACAAATAGGGACGAATGTCCCCCCAAGGCCCGCCCCCTCTAGATTGTAAACTGAGACATATAATTTTTACACTAGATGGCCGTGGCCGGCATGTCGAACCTGTGGAGGCTTTTATGGTATACCGAAAAACTTAAACAAAAAACTTAAACCCGGACGTACGTATATGTACGCCAATGTGCCAACTATGACAACAAGAATTCTGCCTTGACCTTGAGCCTGGGACCTTGACCCTGGGGCCCCGAGAATAGTCCTATATTCATCTACATATCATAGTAAAGGTATGTATAAAGTTTGATGACTGTAGCTGATAAGGTGTTGAAGTAATGACCGTAACACGAAAATTTAACATTGAATGACGCCGCCGCCGCCACCGCCGACTACCGAAAAGCAAAACCTTAGTCTCGCTTTCCGCTTTCGCGGCCGAGACAAAAATTACAGCTTTACCATTGTAGTGTGAAAATTGAAGAGAAACCTTCCATACAAGGTATATGTGTGAAACACATGAAAGGGCTTATAATTATCCCACAATGAACACCAGTTTAATACTGGCCATACATACCACTATTTCTCAATAATGCCCTAATCCAAGAAATACCATGCATGGTTTCCCATTAGTCCCAGCCATTAATCTTATGGCTTCCCATCAATCAAAGACCCCATTGCATAATAACGTCAGCGCTCCAGATAAGTTTTGTATCTAAAGAGTATTATACTACAAAATTTCAAATTCAATGCGCATTTTACTTTTACAAATGTATTATTGATTTTCTTCCGTATTAAATATGAAACAAATAATAAAACAAATTTAAAAATTTGCAGCTCAACTAAGTAAATTTTCAACTTTATTACAGTATTTTCACTACTCAATTTGAATATCAACGCATATTTTCACATTGCTTTGAGTATTTTGTACTCCCACTTTTGATAATCAATGCGTATTCTGCTAAAATATGTGCGTAAAATACGCCAATACGCACCTTATCTGGAGCTCTGTGGCTTCCCAACATTCAAAGGCCCCATTGCATAATAACATGTCAAGCTAATCTACCAGGACCAAACAAAAATATTGTCATTCCAAACATTTTACTTTGACAGTCCTAAATTATCTAAGAACATTGAAGCTTAATGATGGCTTACCCTGGGACAACAAGCCTATTAGGTTTCTTTAATCTACAATACCTCTGTAGCAAAACACTGACTAGACTTACTGCCAACATTTTAGAGAAAAATCTAAATAGTTTTCATCATTCAATATTATATATAATGAAGTTTTAGAAATTGATTTACCAACAGAAACACACTATCTATAACTGTCATCCATTGGTTGCAAAGGATTTTATTTATTACCGTCTCATCTGTAGAATTATTTATGCTGGGTCTCTATAGCTGGTACCCGATTGATGAATACTTTCCCACGAATTAGATGTTACTGTTTATAGTAACCAATGCACTGGATATACACACCCCAACATTATCTGGCTAAAATTATCTGGCTCAGTGTGTCACACTGGCATGCTGGTCTCTCTGGCGAGTTGAACACAGAAATACCCGGTACTTGCATGTATTGTAAAGAATGATAGGCATGATGCCTATCATTCTTTACAATACATGCAAGTACCGGGTATTTCTGTTCTTTGCCGAGGAGACAATGGACCAGTGGGAATGTATTTCTCAGCACCAATAACAAAAATATATAGGACTTTCCACCAAAAAATGGGGTTATCCTCAGCATTAAATGGGTTAAACCTGTACAGGGAACTAGCAGGTGCATATATGAATGTCAAGACATGTATATATATTATAATTATTTACCTTTAAAAAACATTTGCCAACGTCTTCACTTTCTGACACGCTGGCAACGTAGAGGCTTTGTTCGAACATCGGCTCTTTGTCGTTGACGTCCCGCACAGACACGACAACTGTTGTACTCGACGACAGCGGGGGCATTCCATGATCAGTGGCCACCAGAACAAATGATGGCCGGGAATTCACTTCACAATCCACAAGGCCGCGCGTTGTTATTAATCCAGAATTTGTATCAACAGTGAACCAATCAGAATTGCTTGAAGCGTCTTCCTGAATGTGATATGTTATCCGTTTGTTAACGCCTATATCAGCATCTGAGGCGGTAACCAACAGCACAGAACTGCCAGTTTCAGACATTTCACCCACTTCAGCTTCGTAAAGGTTTTTCTCAAAGTGGGGTGCGTTGTCATTATTGTCGTCTATTTGTAATGTGAACGACTTTGATGCAGATAGTGGAGGTGAACCAGAATCAGCGGCAACAAGAGTCAGATTATACGATGATTTAGTTTCACGATCTAACTCTGCACTAATGATAACAAGGTATGCAACATTATCCTTGGTCTTTAGTCCAAACTTATTGTCTCCACCATGGAGTGTTACAGATATATTGGCATTGGAAATATCAATGGCATCAGGATCACTGACAGATATCATTGCAATATACGTTCCGTTCTTGGCATTCTCTGGGACATTTGGCACTTCACCATTAGTGAGGAAACTGACATCAATATTGGCTGGAAGCTCATTGATATTGTCCACTTCTATTTCTACAACAGCACTAGAAGGGTTTGATTGGTTACCACCATCAGCAGCTCTGACAATTAACTTGTAACCTTGCTGTGTTTCATAGTCCAAGTGGTTGTTGGTTGTGATGACTCCAGTTACAGGGTCAATCGCGAAATGTTCGCCGGGGTCGCTGCTGTGTTCTATAGAGAACGTTATCTTGCCATTGTCACCCGAGTCCTGGTCTGTCGCTGCAACTTGACATATCGTTGTTCCAATTGGTGCAGCTTCCGATACATTTGCAGAGTATTTACTGAGATTAAAAACTGGGTAATTATCATTAGTGTCAGTAATGGAGATACTGATGTTCATTCGGGAGGAAAATGACGGCGTGCCTCCATCATAGACTTCCACAACCAACATGTAAGATTGGCTAATTTCGTAATCCAAAGTTCCGTTGATGCCCAATTCCAACATTAAGGTCTGAGCACTCAAGTATTTACCAGTGATATTGAATGCATAATCAGTGTTACCCGAGACCAGCCTATAGCCTGCCACTGAATTATTTCCAATATCATGATCTACAACATTCCCAAGAATAATTTTGTAATGTGGAGAATTTTCAGCAATTTGAAGATGTTTTTCACCACTAGGAAATTCTGGTGCAAATTCATTGATGTCGGTCACAGTAATGTTCAGGCAAATAAAGTAATTGTTTCCCTTCTGTACAATGATACTATAGGTGTCATTTGTTTCCCGATCCAATTTAATTCTTGATTTGATTAATCCAGTACTATAATTAATATTGAACGTATCTTTAACCCATGGTTCATTCATCATAAATTCTATATACGGTGGCTGAAATGTGGAATTCAGATGGTCGGCTATGTTTGCTATGACAGTGCCGGGTCTCTGCTCCTCTTTCGTCAATAGATTCAGGTAGGTTGAACCAGAGCATGTCCTTGACATCACAGCCACTAGTGCCTGGGCAAACACAAGACCCACACCTATAACCTTGCAACACATTCCCATCTTAGCAGCTATTTATATGTCCACATCACAGTTAATTGATTATTCAATACTAATTGATGATAAAATGTGTAAAATTAAAACTTCGCCATCCAGTCGTCAATCTGTGGTAGCTCCCATCACGTCCTGGGGTCCTTCTGCTGAACTCGGTGCCTTATTCTTCCAAACTGAAAAAGAAGAAAATATACGGTGACAGAGCTCTAGATAAGTTTTGTATCTAAAGGGTTTTATACCCCCATATTTCAAATTCAATGCGTATTTTACTTTTACAAATGTATTATTGGAACAAATGATAAAAAAATGTAACAAATTTCATAGGGGTTACCCAAAGCAAATGGTGTCCAAATATTTAGGGTTATTATAGGAATGAATGGCCGTTTTGTGGAATTTATCAGGGTATAAACTTGGAAAAGTCGCGGGAATACTGGACGAAGGCCTTCCGGCCTTCGTCCAGTATTCCCGCGACTTTTCCAAGTTTATACCCTGATAAATTCCACAAAAATACCATTCATTCCTTATAATTCCAGCATTTGAAATAAATTCATCAAGAATATGTGTTTATTTTCCGTTTTCTTAAGAATTATTTTAACTGCGCCTCACGGTTATGGAAAGTAGTTTGGCGTGGGAGTTTACTGGGATATCAATTTTGGACAGAGACTTGCTACGGGCCAATCAAATTTTAGGGAATTGTGTAAATATTGTTGTGCTGGAATTATTATGGTATATGTTTATCAGTGACCACCAATTTAACTGCACACAGAGCTCCAGTTAAGGTGCGTAATTTAATCAACTTTGGTGGGAATTTTGTTATTTCTTCAGCAAAAATGGCAAGTTGGGAGTGCTTTAGAATCGTCTCATTGAGACGATTCTAAAGAACTCACAACTTGCCAATTTTTGCTGAAGAACTAAGAAAAATACCTTGAATATTTGGTCAAATTACGCATCTTAATTAGAGCTCTGACTACACACATTAATGCAAAGGACTATGATACCTCAAACGTTTAATATGCTAAAGAACATTATACATTTACAGACATGTATATGTTCAGAGTTAGAATCAAATCCAGACAGTCATATCAGAACTGGATATTGATATTCATATAAGTGGACTTAGTGATTGTGCCATCAAAATATATTTTAACCAATTTCATGCTGAGGATACGCCATTTTGCTTGCGGAAAATCCTAAATATTTTACTTATATGTGCCGAGACGTACGTACATGATGTAACCACCATTTGAACCGTCTTGTCGAGATGGTTCAAATGAGTGGTAACAGCGTATACTTTCATTGAGAAATAACAAAAATAAAATATTTAATAAAATTCATACCCGTAAAGGTGTATTCCGCATGTAATTGGTTAATGTTTCGTCTCAGATGGTACCCCCAAAGTAGTTCTGAGTACATACCTGCAATTATAATTACATTTCATTACATTTCATTACATTTCATTACATTTCATTTCATTACATTACATTTCATTACATTTCATTAGAGTTATGACAGAGTAGTCTTTCCAAATGTGCGTTTGAAGCGTTCTTCGTTTACATTCAACTTTGTGGAGAGTGACCCAAGAACTTTGCTATTGCACACTTTATTAGGTAAGTTTATGGCCTGCAGGTTTTTTTTATATGTCAGTGCGCGAAATGTAAATGCTATTACGCAAATTTTTACTGTTGACCGTGGTGTAGCAATATAGTGCAACTTATTGCCTATAAAGCGGAATACGTGTTAGCTACATGCACCCCAAAGATACATTTCACAAAAACAACCAAGATACATTAATGACTATTCTATGAATAAAGTTGCAACTTGTCCTTGGTCACAAATCGGCATTTGTTGACTATTCATTGAATATTTGTGTATGTCAGCTCTCGATATACATGTATAAATGCAGAGCTGCAGATAAGCTTTGTGTCTAAAGCGTACTATACCCCCCGATTTCAAAATTATTGCGGATTTTACTTTTACATATGGAGTATTGATTTTCTTCAAACTAAATAGGGAACAAATGATAAAAAATATATAACAAATTTAAACATTCACTTATTTGAGCTTCAAAAAGCAAACACTAAGTAAATTTTCAACTTTATTTTCACTACTCAATTTGAAAATCGATGTGTATTTTCACATTGCTGTGCGTAAAATACGCACAGCAATGTGAAAATACACATCGATTTTCAAATTGAGTAGTGAAAATAAAGTTGAAAATTTACTTAGTGTTTGCTCTTTGAAGCTCAAAAAAGTACACCCACTTTTGATAATCTGGAGCTCTGTAAATGTTGTAAACAGTTAGCCGAGGACATGTACACTTCTGTCTAAAATAATCACAATAAATAATAATGTGCATTAACCCTTAGACCGCTATCTTATTTTTTTTGTCGTCTGCTGTTTATTTTCTATTTTCCACTTTTATCATCAAAAACATGCTTTGACAGTACATGTACTTTAAAATAATTTACAATATGCTTTGAGCCTTTGACAGCACTTCTGAAGTGCTGTAAAACCATGTTTTTATTGAGAAATAAGACAAGATATAAAAGCAACAGCAGACGACAATTATTGTGAGTAGCGGTCTAAGGGTTAAAGGCCCTTGGTCTCAGATGTGTATGAAATATGAGCAAAACAGTTGGTAAAAGAAAAAAAGTAAACCGGAAGTAGGCGGACCGAATGTCCGACTATAAAAGTAAAAAAATACATAAAACACTAGCTTAGAAAATCTCAGCTCTACGGATGTGTTTTACTATTTCATCTGTCTTTTATATTTTCTGTATCCGTGAGAGCTGAGACCCTTATAGTGTAAAATTTAGTCACAATAACAGCCCAGTCTGTCCTGGCGTTTTGCTACACAGTCTGACGAGTGAGCAGTTGAACACTTCACAGTAATCAGGCCCGTAGCCAGGGGGGGTCGGAGCGGTCGGACGACCCCACCGCCCAACATCGAGGTCCACTTTTTTTTAGCAAAAAAGCATGCCCCCGGACCCCCCTAGATACCTCAGGCCCCTTGGGGCTTCGAAATGACCCCCCCTTCAAACAGGTCTGGCTACGGGCCTGGTAATGTTAGAGTGAGTGAGTGAGTGAATAGGGTTTAACGTCCGCTTTTCTGACATAGAGGTACAAGCCTCAGGGAGTCTACACACAGACGGGTCAACGGGGTCGTGTCCCGTATCCACCTGTCCGAGGGGGGTAAATCCCAGCTTCAGAACTCAATATTTACAATCAAAATATATATTCAGTCCTGAAATTAGAACAACCTGATCTGGTGCCAGGCCCTCGCCACACCAGCATCATTTATCCCATCCCCTAAAAGTAATAGGATTAGCGCTAATCTTACTTTTATATATGGGGCATAGCCTGACTCAACTCTCACATACAAGAAAGCCAAAAATGTACATGAGGGCCAAATCCGGTATAGTGGGTTCCGGAAAGTATGAACCCAATCGTTAAGCCAGTTTAGTCGCCTTTTACGACAAGCAATGGCTACTGCAGCACTATTCTCAGGATCAGTTGATCCTGCAGGCACCGGGGCGGTAATGTTAGAAACGCCAATCCTTAGACAGGATGATTTTACAGTTGGTTTACGCAAATGGGAATAAAAGGATAACCAATGTCAAAGTATTGAAAGTATCTATACTGTCATGTGAGATTGGGCTGTTATTGCGACTAAATTTTACACTATTAGGGTCTCAGCTCTACGGATGTGTTTTACTATTTCATCTGTCTTTTTGTATCCGTGAGAGCTGAGACCCTAATAGTGTAAAATTTAGTCGCAATAACAGCCCAATCTCACATGACAGTATCAATCAATTTATTTTTTTCAATGTTTTTTTTGGTCTGGTCAATTTTTGACAGGTCTGGTAAAAAAGTCAAGTTTAACTGACCGAATGTACTGTAAAGTTCTAGCATTTTCGCGGACTGTAAACATATCATGATATATATGACCCTATGGGTGACCTGAACAAAAAATATTGAAAAAAAAGCAGCGTTGCAAACACTAGTAAATCTAGCAGCATACATTTATTATTTCCCCATGGCTGCACAAGCAATTACTGTCAATTCACGAAAGCTGCTCAAATTTTACGGCCATATAAACAATGCAAAAACAATTATTTTTTTGATGATATTAAAGGTACATGCCCACGTGCCAGATTATAATATAGGGAGGCATATTTTTGGTTTTGTTCATACATTGGATAGAAAATTGTTCGGGCAAAATAAACAGTCATGAACCATTTTCGGACGATATAATTGGCATTTTTATACTTCGTATATCAATCACACATGAATTTTCACAATGATATCAGTGGCGATAACCGTGTTTCCTTAAAATGTTAACTGACATTACTATTTCTTCTCTGTAATTACTTTTTGATGTGCAATGATCATACATATTAATCTGTCGAAAAATATTATTTTTTTCAGGTGATTCATTTAATTAGTATAAATAATTAAAAAAAATACCTTGCCTCATTTGCATATGAAAATAGCCTGATACCACCGCGCGTCACTATCAGTAAAATAAATATTACTAAATGATTATATCTGTATAGCGGGCACTCGTAATGTTTAGAACTGGTGGAATAGTGACACAATTATACACTTTTTAATTCCCGTAAAGAACATTGTGTGCCTACTGCGTGGGCATGTACCTTTAAATTAAAGCAAAATTTAAGAATGAACCTTCTTTGTATTTTGTGAAATATTGATTTTACTGCCAATTTTTTACCCCGAGAGTGAAGATGTCTATGGGGGATTTAACATGGGGACGGACATTTTTAGAAATTCAGAAATACTGGGCCAATTTTCAAAATTTAACTTTTCTTAGTTACTAGTTAGATCATTTCCAAGCTATATAGCCAGGTTTCAGAGTCAATTTCCAAATTGTTTTGTTTTTTGGCACCTCCCCCAGCTCCTCTACCTCGTTTTCGCCATGTTAAATGCCCATAGACATTGTCACAAATCAATTTTTCATAATAAAATCAATATTTGACAAAATTTCATGAAATAAACATAAGGCTCATAAAATTTAATATTTAATATAAAAAAGAAAATATTTTTTTGGCATTGTTTATTATGGCGGTAAAATATGTGCAGGTTTCATGAAACAGACAGTTGTAGTCATAGTAAATTGTTATCACAGTAAAGGAGTGTGCTATTTGATCTGGATCTACACTGGCCATAGCTTAGAAAATCTCAGCTCCACGGATGACTTTTACTATTTCATCTGTCTTTTATATTTTCTGTATCCGTGAGAGCCGAGACCCTTATCATGTAAAATTTAGTCACAATAACAGCCCAATTGGTCCTGGCATTTTGCTACACAAATGGGAATAAAAGGATAACCAATGTAAAACTATGTATACCGACATGTGTATTATTGGTCTATGAATGTTTTTAATACGACTGTGAAGTGTTAAACTACTCGCTGGTCAGACTGTGTAGCAAAACGCCAGGACAAGTTGGGCTGTTATTGTGACTAAATTTTACGCTATAAGGGTCTCAGCTCTCACGGATACAGAACTTATAAAAAGACGAAATAGTAAAGCACATCCGACCCGTAGAGCGGAGATTTTCTAAGCTACACTGGCCACAAAACCCATAAGCCCCATTTCTCCAGTAAAAGCAACATTGCCAGACGTAATTTCTGGCAATTATATTCCATATCGCACACATTGAGTACTCAGTCACTACCTGGCCACATGCTGTCGGTATTCCGATGTCAACCATAGACGCGTGCTGTCCTTTCACACCTTCCACAACAAACGTCCGACCGACACAAACAAGAATTTGCCAATTTACAAAACACAACATTCGCGAGTCCAATTAATACCTGTTTAACTCCATGTTTTAACACGTTACACGTGTGTAGAAGATCCAGATAGTATTGACATCCATCTACACAGTCACAGAAAACATTACACAAATGTAGATCCTGGATAATTTCATAGTTCTGTTTCTGTCGAGACAATTAACAACCGCTAACACGAAATCCACAGCCGTTTCTACATGAATGACGTCCCCTTCGTTTGTGGGAATTACAATTGGGCACTCGAAGGAGGCGACGCTCAAATCCGAGAACATAAAATGATTAAAAACAATTAACACCAACGAATTACCACTGCGTTGTAGTAAATAACGATACGCTAACAATTAAACATAGCCAGTATCTGACATGATAGCGAAATCAACCAAAATTTAATGTTAGTAATAGTTGAAGCGGGTTGTTCACGACTTTCAATATCTAATTAACCCTTTGACGGGCACCTGCTAGTCACGTGGCATTTATCCAATTTGCATGCAATACACCACAAAGTGAAACGGGACATTGACGGCAATCTTATATTTATGTATTTTCGGTTTTTCCGTATTTAGGACGGCGGAACAGGAAAAGTATGGGGGGGGGGGGGGGGTCAGTCAGTCTTGATTGGTAGAGGGGTGCGGAGGCATGCTCACCCGGACATTTTTTTTAAATCTAAGAGGCGACAAACGCGATTTCCTGCATTATCAGGGCCATATGTGCTTGATTACAGAATTAGAGGGAACCAAACCCCCCCCCCCAACACAATTAAATTGGGGGGGGGGGGTGGGGGGTCCCATCGCCCCCCCCCCACCCCACTTCCGCCGACCATGTAAACTACTTTTGAGACAGAATATTATTTGTCTCAGATATTTTTCTACAGTAAACAGTGGCGGAATTAGGGTGGTAGTCCGCCCGACGCCCCCCCCCTCAGGATTCTCGAATATTTTTTTTGCAATCACGAGAAGCGCCTTGATTCTGTAAACAAATCGCTGTCAAACAAATAAGGGTGATTCCAGATATTATAAAGAACCCATTCAGAAAATATTACCACAGTTTTGACTGGATCCGCCACTGATAACCGTGGCATAATACCATAGACCGCGATAATCATGGGGAGATAATAATTATTGGACTATTAATACTACTTTGGGAAGCAACATTTGTGAACATTAATGAGATTTACACGACTAAAATGTTGGTAAGTGCAGAATTATGCTAGTTTGTAAATTTCACATTAACAATGTGTTCTTGTAAACAATTATTGGATTTACATTTATAAATGTAAATCCATCAATTTAAATGTACAGACTATTCTAAATATGCACTTACCAACATTTTAGTCGTAGACAGTTTAGTGAAACGGCCCCCTGGTTCCTGACAAATTCCCATCCAGCTGCATGCAGAAGATATATTGGATAACGGACTTTCGTCTAACAATCGGCGCAAGAAATTTGCGCCGGTTACTAGACGAAACGTGCGTTTATGTGATAGCTCTTTTGAGCTAAGTGGCATTTTGTCAGGAAATCCGTGCATTTTTCGACGTGATCCATTTTACGCCGGTGTGTACCACAGGTGATTCTAGCGTGTCTTGGATGGTCAATTATATTTTGTATACACTATATACATGAAACACATTTCTAAACGATGTACAAAACAATTCAAATGCGTCCGAGTCTGACGATTATGTAATTATTATAACATGTGGTGCGTACTGCAGCTCCAGCGCCACATTTCGCGAAGGACGATTTTGTGCTCGCATTATCTAGAGACGCAATAATATGTTTTTGCAATTTAATAGTCATCGTTGGAAAACAGTTTCAACGTTTGAACCAAACGCTAGGCATGTACTTTATGAGCAAAGCATCAACAAGCACACGTTCGTTCATATTTACACAAATATCGACCGAATATAAACCCATAAGCACACCGGAGTTATCTAGCCTGACACAGGAAAGATAAGAATGGATCGTCTGGCTATTTAGCATCTCGCAGTTGTCTTCCATACATCATGTCTGGAAAGTTTGGTTCATGTATACATTAGTGTATAATGGTATGTAGTCTTGCTTTTTATTGATACATTCTTCAAGGTGCATGATCACGTGGGTATAACAACAATAACAGCAGCTGAAAGTGTTGAAATCTTGAAAGTATTATTTGATATTTTCCTTAATATATTATTTATAAATGTAAATCTATCAATTTAAATTTACAGAATATTCTAAATATGCACTTACCAACATTTTAGTCTTACACAGTTTAGTGAAACGGCCCCCTGGTTCCTGACAAATTCCCATCCAGCTGCATGCAGAAGATATATTGCATAACGGACTTTCGTCTAACAATCGGCGCAAGAAATTTGCGCCGGTTACTAGACGAAACGTGCGTTTATGTGATAGCTCTTTTGAGCTAAGTGGCATTTTGTCAGGAAATCCGTGCATTTTTCGACGTGATCCATTTTACGCCGGTGTGTACCATAGGTGATTCTAGCGTGTCTTGGATGGTCAATTATTGTTTGTATACACTATATACACGAAACACATTTCTAAACAATGTACAAAACAATTCAAATGCGCCCGAGTCTGACGATTATGTAATTATTATAACATGTGGTGCTTATTGCAGCTCCAGCCCCACATTTCGCGAAGGACGATTTTGTGCTCGCATTATCTAGAGACGCAATAATATGTTTTTGCAATTTAATAGCCATCGTTGGAAAACAGTTTCAACGTTTGAACCAAACGCTAGGCATGTACTTTATGAGCAAAGCATCAACAAGCACACGTTCGTTCATATTTACACAGGAAAGACAAGAATGGATCGTCTGGCTATTTAGCATCTCACAGTTGTCTTCCATACACCATGTCTGGAAAGTTTGGTTCATGTATACATTAGTGTATAATGGTATGTACTCTTGCTTTTTATTGATACATTCTTCAAGGTGCATGATCACGTGGGTATAACAACAATAACAGCAGCTGAAAGTGTTGAAATCTTGAAAGTATTATTTGATATTTTCCTTAATATGAAACATATTTTGAATAAATATGGCGCAGAAAACGCGTCTTCATGAGCTGCATGTGGTGGTCCATGGAGTTCGGCACATACTTATGTCGTTTTTACGAAGAATCGATTTCCGTGTCGGAGACACGGACATCGATTCTTCGCAAAAAACGACAGAAGTGTGGGCGAAAATACAGAGACCACCAAATGCAGCTTAACAATACGCGTTTGATGCGCCATATTTCATCAAAATCCGTTACGTAATAAGGTCAGATGTATTCTGGAAATGTCAGTACTTGTTGTTGTTGTTGTTAGTACCACGTGATCATACAACTTGTTCTTGTAACCAATGTTTTGTTGATCATCTTTAGACCACATAGAACAAAACTGGGGTTGGTAACATTTTTTCCCACAATTCATATGGCCGCCATCTTGAATTTCAAAATGGCCTCTCTGAAATGCTAGATTCATTCTATATACACTGACTTCTAATATAGTAAGGCAAGGGGAACAGTCTGAAAATTGCACTAGCATTCTACTCACCGTACATACTATTTATTTTTTGTTCTTTGTGTCATTACAAATAATAATTCAGAGGTGGGCTCGGGCGCATTACGGCGAACAACTTAAACTCCAAGATGGCGTCTAACATGGCGGCCACGTAACTGAGAAATGCAAGAGCGCCACTTTAAATACACCAGTACACATTAAATGGCATGTTTTATATTCATTGTGTTAAGAACATTTATTAGGAATGGTAATATTCATTTTAAACATACATTATGACATGCAAGATGGCCGCCATTTGCAGGAAATCCGATTTTTTTTTTATAGTTTTGTTAATATCATAATTATGATAACTATTTTGAAAATATACTGAAGCAGCATCATGCAATTTTGAATGGTTGTCTAGTTTAAAGGTACATTTCCACTCAGTAGGCCCAACCTGTTCTTTATAAGAATTAAATAAGTGTATAATTGTGCCACTATTCCATCAGTTCTAAACATTGCAAGTGCCCGCTATACAGACATAATCATTTAGTAACATGAAATAGGTACTACCTATGACGGGCGACGTTAGTGTATGAAAGTAAATTTACCAATTGATATCTTTACAATGATGTTAGTATGCTATAGACGGTACCGTAGTATATTGTAGTATTTCAAAGCTACTTCCCGCAATTACCACGGTGTTACAGCTTCTCTATTATAATTAAATGGTGTCATTGGATCACTTCTCTTATTTGAAGGAATGATACAATTTAGATATTTCCTTTTCATATATAGTACATTTAATAGCCTAGGCATTATATAAACTGTATTAGTACATTTAAAATAACAAGGCTAAGCATCTTCAGTGATATTATTCCGAATGTTCGCAATCTCAATCGTCATTGAGCACGACTGTCACCTCGAGAGTTATACACATTTTGCCCATTGTATCAATTGTGTTTACATTTACTTTTGATTAACCCAGTGCTGTGTCAGATGTGTTTGTATCATGGACTACAGCAACAGGTGCACTAGACGCACGCTTGCAATGTATACTTTGTTCTGGTAGTCGTGTTCCCCAATTATCCCGGATCGCTTGATTATGTCTTGTATTTTTAAACTCACATCAGCGAAGTTAAGTGCAGAAATAGAAATTCTCCAGGTGCGTCCTTCCAGTGAAGCTATTATTTTCTCGATCCCTGGTGGTCTATGAGCACATTTTGAGACTATTTTTCGTATTAGTGGTGTCCTTTTTACATACAGCTTCACTTCAGCTGTTGGTAAGAGGTACTTGTGTCATGTACTGTGAATACAGCACAGGCCATGACACAATCGAACAGGCGCAATAAATAAAACAGCAGTTGCAATGTATACTTGTTTATGTTAGTCATATCCACAGAGTATCATGGATCGCTTGACTATGTCTTGTAAACAAAATCTAACAGGTGCGGTATTCTATCTAATGATGTTGAGAGAGATATATTGTCCTTCTATCTAATGATGTTGAGAGAGAGAGAGAGAGAGAGAGAGAGAGAGAGAGAGAGAGAGAGAGAGAGAGAGAGAGAGAGAGAGAGACATAGTCAGACAGACAGATATAGATACAGGCATACAGACAGACAGAGGGAGACAGAGATAGAGAGACACAGAGAGACATGGGTGTGGGAGAAAGATGTGTTAAAATAAATACGGCATAATGAAACTCCATTTCGTTGCAAATTGTTTTTCTTTTTTTTCCATAAAATATTCAATGCGCATTTAAGGCATTTGTACTCAGATCATTTTAAACGCATATGTTCAAGCGTCTCTCAAGTGTTGTTAAGGACAACAACACAAACTATTTTTGAATTTAATAACTATAATAGTTCGCCTGCTATATTCAGTATGTTTTCTGACGTAGAATAAATCGGGCTAAAAACTAAAATAGCCCAGATACAACGACTGTTTCTGCCTTCCGTTACTTTCGCTGCATTCGGCCGATTCGCACAGTTGCGCGGTTTGTCGGCTGTTGCAACAGAAAAATTATACACGAATTTTACCGAACCATCTTATTTGTTATTACTATTATTATTATTATTAAATACCCCCCCCCAAAATTTTTTTTTAATAAATTAATAAATATATATATATTTATTTGAATACCGATGTCGGCTATATATACAGTTTGTGGAGTCTGATCAAACTACACATGTGTATGCTCAGCTGGATAGGGGGTATTTCCACACACACAGGGCACCAACAACTGTCAGACCACCACCAACAACCCACGGGATGATCCAGGTAGGTTCAACAATGTTGAGGTAATAGGGGGTAGGAGATACAGCAATCGGAGATTGCTCTTCCAATTCGTGGATTGGGGGAGAAACATCTGCCAACGGGTGTTTTGCTGTTTCAACAGCAATCGGGTTCAACTCCAATTTCGATTGCAACGACTGTTTGGCCTCTCGAAGCTCGGCGAGTATTTTATCTTGTTTAACTTTTCGGGTGGCAGCCGCCGCCCGCCCAGCTGCCTGTCATTTTGGGTTTTTATGTCGTGTAATCGGGTTCAACTCCAATTTCGATTGGGTTGGAGGTGCAATCGGGGATTGTGGTTCCGTCACTCTCGCAGGTGTGTCTTGTGTCATCATTTTCAGAGCTTATCGTTCGTGGGCATATATGTCCAAATTGACAGTGTTTACCCGTGGTCAACGCGGTTGTCAGTGGAGCTAAGTACATTCCAAACTTGTGATAAATTGAGCAGCAGGCTGTTCTAAGAGTGTGTCCTATAAAAGGGTCAGTCTCTAGATCGCGAATAAACCCCGCGGTGTTTGGTATAGGGAGAAGTATAATAACAGCGGTAGCGTACAAATGAATAGCCGCCGATCCAGGAGTTTTTGTCATCTCCGCACCTAACCTAGACTCGTATCGCGCATACATTTTATCAATCTCGACATCTGACATCTTATCCACCTGACAAACTGATAGACGCCTACCGAGATAATGCTCCGATTGTCCCCCAGCAACCAGCGCAGCTAGCCGCTCGCGTCGCGCCGCGTTTTCATTCGTATCGGCAGGTGTTCCATCTGTCGGGATCAACGGAGTTGAGGTTTCATTTCCTCCCAATTCTCGATTGGTGTTGGGGTTCAACGGAGTTGAGGTTTCTTCCATTAGCTGATCGAGAAGTTCGTCGCAGTTCATTATTGCTAATTTTCTTAAAATTAATATTATTATACTGACAAGTCTCATAAGTCTAACATATTGCCAAGCGCACCACCCGATACTTATGATCACCGTTATGCTCGCAACAAAGCTCGCAGCGGAGCAACAACGTGTTAACAATTGCTCAGCATTGTTAAGCATTTTCTCAGCATTGTTAAGTATTTGTTAAGCATTGTTCAACATTGTTCAGCAATTGCTCAGCATTTGTTAAGCATTGTTCAGCATTTGCTAATTAATTTTAAAAAATTATAAAATTAATTGTTCGGCAATTGCTCAGCATTTGCTAATTAATTAATAACTTTATAAGCAGTTGGTTGATCAGTCTTTAGCAGAAGCTTGGCGTGCTTAGTTTCCGAAAGCATCTGTCTAACCTCCAGTCGCTCCTCGCGCGTTGGGATAACGTCGTTCTCTCGAAGACATTCATCGAATGAGTCTCGGGCCTTGCAGTGAAAGAGGGCGACCCATTTCGTTTGCTCGCGCAGATCCTTGAGGACGGCGTTGTACTTTTGAGTAGAGATCCATACGCTTTGCCCCGCATGGCGGCCAGAAAATGCGAGCTCGGAGAGCATGTCCTTCTTTTTGGTCATCGCCGCCTTGGCCGAGCAGTCGTTAATCACGTATAGGGTGGGCTCTCCCTGGAATCTTTGGTATAAACCACGCAGCCAATCGTGAAGCCTGTCGCCGGGGTCAATGACGTATACCTCAGGGTCGGTCCATATCCACTGGCGCCGCTGATAATAATCTCGTTGTGCCGCACAGTGGGACACATGATCACAATGTGACGAAAGGCATTGCGGTAGGAGCCCTCGAGCAAGTCCAGGATGAAAACCGTTTTTCCGCATCCTGTCTGCCCACATATTTATAAAAATAGAAACTTATTATTAATTTTGTCTGTGTATGGAAGTACGGATAATTCCGGATAATTCCGGATAATTCCGGATAATTCCGGAGCTGTTTATGTATTCGTGAATTATCGCCCTTGGGGGATTCTCATCAGCGTTGTGATGAAAGCAAATTTAGTCTTCAACGACAACACACACATTTTGAAATGCAGTAACTTCGTAAGCTATATTCAGTATACTTTCCGATGTTATCTACATTTTGTTTTAGAAGCATTTGGCCCTTCGGGCCAAATTATTCGTCGCCCGTATTAGTAAAATACCACCTGTCGTAAAACACCTAGCTCCAGATTGGTTTACGTTAAAACACATTGTACACTTTCAATGATATGTTCAACATAGTTTCACTGAATGGGAAGTTTTCATATACGCGTAACATAAAGCGGGCTACTTCGTCGCCCGTAATATTTATTTTACTGATAGTGACGCGCGTTGGTATCAGGCTATTTTCATATGCAAATGAGGCATGATGTTTTTAATTATTTATACTAATTAAATGCGTCACCTAAACAAATTATATTTTCGACAGATTATAAAGTATGATCATTGCACATCAACAAATAAATGTAGATAATAAATAGTAATGTCCGTTAAAATTGTAAGGAAACACGGTTATCGCCCCTGATATCAGTGTGTAAATTTACGTCTGATATAAAATGCATAATACTGCCAATCAATACGTGTGATAAAGGTGAATGAATGAATGTTTATTTTGCCATACAATGTCTCAGATGATGTCCCTGATGCAAATAACAGTTTGTGCCTACTGAGTGGGCATGTACCTTTAAGACACGACAGTTCAGGCCTTTGTCGAACTATTGAAGATGGCCACCACACATCTCTCATTTGCCCTGTAGCTCTACCAGGTAATGGATTTGCAACGAATATCCCTTCAGTTTACGCAATACGTGGATAAAATGTATACTTTACTGTTATAGCATCAATTGGATATGTTTCCTATTTCCGTACACATTCACATTGTGACGTTATTTGAAACTTCAGATAGTGGATTTGTTTTAACAAGAGAACACGTATGATTCTTTAGGCAAACATCTTTTTTGGATATTACTACATCCACACAATAAGAATGATATAATTTAGTACAAATATGAAATCTGCATGTTTGGATATGAACACACAGTGAATAAAACAAGACGTCAGTTCATCATGACCCACCATACACGATGCAGAACTGTTTAAATTGTGCATTTATATATATAATTTAAATACCATGATATGAAAAACACGATATAAATGGATGGGATGAGCGTAATGATTGTGAACATAGAATGAAGATACTTGATGGAGATCGAAGTACCATATACAATGTTTGACATACTATCTATGTATACATGTACAGCGTAATGGATGACACGCCTACGGTAGTCCATTTGCTATCACGAAATTGAATCTGATTTCAGTAAATGTTCACTACTTTTAATGTGCTTCTCGCTATACCACAATCGAAGAACACAAACCAAAATAAATATACACTTATTCATTGCATTTTGACAGCGTAACGCAGGCACGAACATATGGGTATTATATATTAACACACATTTTGTTAAGTACCACATTCTCCTTAATCCTAGGTGGACGGATATTTTAAATGACAGACCACTGAAATGCGCATTCGGCATCGATATGCAGGAGAACGCATATGTGAATTATTCGTAATACTAAAATATAGCGGAATAAAACGTATCTGCAGCCATTAAACGTTCACGAATATATAACTGTGTTACACAATATATTTAAATTATCTTCATATGGCTTTCAGCTAGACTACATGTAATACGTTTTGATAACAACACACGTTGATTGCAAATGCAAGACTATCCCCTGACATCAAAAACCTTTTCTGTACAGTTCAATCGATTCACAATGGGTTTACATGTTTGACTAACATTACTGTGAAATCAAACTCAGCAATGTGCGAATGGAAACTATTTTGTTTATCTCAGACTATTCTCCATATCATGAAAACATTATATGCGACCTACATGTATTGGTGCATGTACATTCAAATCACAGAGACACATATGCTTCAATCAACATTATAATAAGCAATTGACCTCGAAATTATGATCCAGTTAACGTGCATGACTTTCTATCATTTAATTGACCGGACGTGACTTTTGTTAAAATCAACTTCTAAGGCAATTGCATATTTTTACAATTATGAACATATACACCATTCCACAATTTTCAAAATACGTCAAAATAACAGTTTTAGATCAGTAAGCAAGTATACCTTCATTACGCAAAGTGAACACGCTAAATACATATGTAATAAATTTGTTAGTAGTCATAGACACATTATTTATAGCTTAAATGTATATTTTATGTACGACATGCATCTGTCTAACATGCACTTGTACAGTCACAGCCGTATAGCAGTATGATAGTATTGGGTTGTGTGATTATGTTGTAGTAGAACATAATTAGGTGTTAAAATGAAAGTGATGAAATATATTAATGTTTATTGATTATATAAACGCGTGCATATGGTATAATGTCGTACGTGTGTATTAAAATGATCATATTTCGTATGCAATGTATTTATATTTTATGAATAACGCAGTACCTGTTTTGTATAAGTCATAGGTTAGTGTTTGTGCATCATTTGAGCATAGTTTATGATGGTGACATACTAACTTTGTGATCTGGATGCAATGCACACATCTTCATGTACAACAATGACACGTTATGACGACACGCTGAAAGGTCTTGGCATATGTTTAATTAACATAATTATGAATGTATTTCGGAATATGATAGTGATATATTTGGTCGACATATCGTATGTGTGCATTATTGCTAGATTTGAAGACCATATACAGTTTGGTGGCCACCTTAACTATTAATTTCTACATTACCCGGCTGATTTACTAAATATATAGTATAGCCATATATATTATTGACCCATGAATGACCTTGCAACTGCCCCCCAAACAGCTCAACTTGAGTGTAGACCCATATCTAAACGTATAGTTGTGAAAGGTATAACCCACTTTGAGCACTCATTTGTAAACACAAATGTTGAAAGGATAATCTCCCGTGTCTGGAGTGGAATCATGACACTTTACAAGGAATTAATTTGAAAACTTCACATATGTAATTATTGGCGGCCATCTTGGAATTTAAGTTTGTAAATGATCTGATATGCTATTTTATTAAATGTCATACCATGATGCAAATTGATTTCGTAAATAAATTCAGTAACAAACACATACAGAGCTAGTATGCACGCAACTGTCAGGTTTTCCATGTAGTGTCACAATTTTGGCGATCATTTTGAATTTTTATTATTTCATTTAATTTTTTTTTATTACTAACAATAATAGTACTACCAGCATTTAACGTTTTTTCCATCTTCAACATTGATTTTATGAGTGATGGTTACCTACATATGGCAAACATTAAGACACCTTTTTACTTCATTTGACCCCTAAATGACATTGAAATGACATTCAAAGGTACAATTTGAGGGGGTACCTACACATATCGGAAAGCTTACCCATCATAGATATAAACTAGCATGGAAACCCATTTGTAACACAAACTTGCATCAAAAGTTTGTTTTCATGCCGAATCATGTCAATTCACTAACACATTTGTGGCCGTGACTGATTATTTGAGAGGGGTTGGTAACGTTACGGTCCCTATGGGGGCACTCGGGTAACATGGTCCGTATAGGGGCACTAAAATGGTCCAAATAGGGGCACTTATAAACATGTATTTTAAAGGCTTACATCGATATATAACTCTGATAAGTATATACAGGAACCATTGATTGTGCTACAACAGGTGAAAAAAGTATCTTACGACATTTGTCACCATTGTAGTCCCAGATCAGCCTGCCTCAAAGTACTAGTGCAACATGTCATGTAAAGGCTCTCATCGAGTGGTATAACACTAAGTCGTATATAAGGGAACCATTGTATGTGTACCAACAATTATGAAGGAAGGACCTGACGGCATTTGTCACCAGCGTAGTCCCAGATCAGCCTGCGTAACATCCCAGTCCAAGACAACTGTATCATATTTATACTGTGTTATATGTGACGCATACTGGCACCTGTTTGTATGATATTTAGATACTTTATAAGATGCGACTGGTGGTAACGTTACTGGGCCATATAGGGGTACTCGGATAACATGGTCAGTATAGGGGCACTCAAATGGTCCAAATAGAGGCACTTCCATATATATTCTATACCATACTTGCTGCAACTGGTGGTAACGTTACTGGGCCATATAGGGGCACTCGGGTAACATGGTCCTTATAGGGGCACTGAAATGGTCCAAATAGGGGCACTTCTGTACATCTTCTATATCATACAATATGCGACTGGTGGTAACGCTACTGGGCCATATAGGGGCACTTGGGTAACATGGTCCGTATAGGGGCGCTGAAATGGTCCAAATAGGGGCACTTCTATACATGTTCCAAAGAAGAGTACAGAGCTTAATCATATTGAACCCGTCTAGATGACTGTCTCACCTCAGTTTATCCGAGTGTTATCTCCCTTTACTATATTTTACTACATTTGCTTCCCGCGCGAATTTACCCATCGTCCGCATTGGTACATATTGCGCTTAGTATATTTGTAGACATGTTTCTTTAGTTAATGAAACCGATGCACAATTGACCACAGCTTAGCGAGTATGCTTGAGTCATGTAGAAAACGTCATCGACTACCCGACTCCATTGGTATAATGTATAATGTCGTAATAGTGGGGACTGAATTGTCGTAAACATAAATTCGTGGCAAGTATTTGTTAAAAGCAAACTATCACTTAATTTAGTATTTAGATAATACAAAGCTTGAGAAAAATCGGGTGGCAATTAAAAAACAACAACAAATGGCCGCTATGACTAACCAAAATAGAGGAACTCTTTTTGCATCAGATTATGGTTGTCATATAAACTGTTTTTAAAACCATAGTTTTAGTTGAGTTTAGAGAATAAAGATTTTCAAACATGTAGATGATGTAACATACTGCCGAAAATTTGAATGGAATGGTGCTTAACGGCCCATCAACACAAAAGAGTATCATTTAGGGCCAAGCAATGTAGATGAAGAATAAAAACAAGAAATGCGTCTGTCGAACGCGGATGCCACCTGCAGCATATTTGAGAAACTGTGACAAAGTGGTTAACCGAAAAGTGTGACGGACGGACGGACGGACAGACAGACAGACGGACAGACGGACAGACGGATGGACGGACAGACGGACGGACGGTCCAAACATTATATGCCACCCGTTTCTTCGAAACCCGGTGGCATAATAATAGTAAAATAGTATGTTACATGTGGTAATCAATCAGATGATAAGGTAAAAATATTAATATGATAAACAATATAAATGAAAAACGTGTATAGAATTATAAAATTATAGAAATGAGAAACATGTATACAATGATAAAATAAAAAATTTCCGATACAAGTTAGTTTCATGTAGAAAGTGAAGCAAACCTTCAACGTTCTCCACCTGGAATAGCTCCGCAAGTTAAGTAACACTGAAGTGTTTGCCTCGAATATCGGCAAAATCGATAGAGTCCAGTAGGATGTGTTGCACGGTAAATGCGCTGTGGCATGGAATGGTGCTTAACGGCCCATCAACACAAAAGAGTATCATTTAGGGCCAAGCAATGTAGATGAAGAATACAAATAATAGTAAAATAGTATGTTACATGTGGTAATCAATCAGATGATAAGGTAAACATATTAATATGATAACCAATATAAATGAACACGTTGTATAGAATTATAAAATTATAGTAATGAGTAACATGTATACAATGATAAAATTAAATTTTCCGATACAAGTTAGTTTCATGTAGAAAGTGAAGCAAACCTTCAATGTCCTCCACCTGGAATAGCTCCGCAAGTGAAGTAACATTGAAGTGTTTGCCTCGAATATCGGCACAATCGATACAGTCCAGTAGGATGTGTTGCACGGTAAATGCGCTGTGGCATGGAATACACCATGGACGCGGCTCACCTTTGAGCATATACGAATGCGTTAGTCGTGTATGTCCGATGCGCAATCGACTAAGGACAACTTCATCCCGGGTACATGTCTGTAGCCAGGAGTCCATTCGCCCAGAGTCGGTTTCACAGCATGAAGTTTATTATCTGTGAGCAGATCCCACTGGATCTGCATTGTACCGGAGATGAATGAGTTGATGGATGATTTAAAATCATGATAGCAAACAGGAAAATGAGAAGTTGGTAGATCCAGGGCGGCCTTGGCAGCACTATCTGCCCTGTCATTGCCCTTGATACCAGTATGACTGGGTAGTCAACAAAAAATAATGTCCTTGCCAGACGAAAGCAAAATATGGTGTAGCTCCATGATTTGGCGGATAAGTGGATGTTCATGCTTCATGTTGTACAAAGCTTGTAGTGAAGATAATGAATCGGACAATAAAATTAATTGCTTTCTCCAAGATATTTTCGCGAAATCAAGAGCAAGTAAAATCGCCCTCAATTCCGCAGAAAATATCGAAGATTTGTCTGGGAGTCTGGATTGAAGATCTCCCTCGGGGACAGCGGCAGCAGATGCTACCCGGTCCCCGATCGTTGAGCCATCAGTAAAAAGCGGAGTGTATGTATTGTATCTGTCTTTAACCTCAAGAAAAAGTCATTTAAAAATGGATGGATCAGTTGTTGCTTTCGTGTGCTGACTAAGATCGAAGATCACCTTGGGCTGCTCCAACTGCCACAGTGGAGTATCTGGAACAGCGTATTTGGCAATGTGATCCAGATCCAAGCCAGCATCGTGTATCAAAGGATCCACCCCCGAAAATTTGAAATGGTATGTGTCAAGAAATATGAAAACTCGATGTTTTAACGGCCATTTTGAAATAAAAATGCTATTATTACATGGACTCTTGCTCATACAATTCTATAAATTACTATCAATTGCCCGTATACATGTACTAAGCGTAAACAAACCATATTCACCGTGTCCAAACGTTACCGAAGGTGGCGGTGGAGGTAACACCGGCGGACGGTGGATAAACGCCTGAGTGTGGTGGAATAACGCCGGCGCGTTGTGGAATTTGGGGACAGGGTAAGGACATTTAATTATTTTATGTATTTCTCTGCAGGTTTCAGGTACGCGCATACCGGCAAGATGTGACCATATAATTTCTCCAGCCACCACTGTGTAAGCTAGTTCCCAATTTGGAGCCGTTTTCTCAATCACTCGAGCTTAGTGAGACATTTTATATGTAAATGTAGAAACACATGATTTCAAACTTGAAAATCAGACTTGTCGCGCATATTAACAGTATATTTCTAATTGTACTAGGCACAAATATAACTACAAAACAATATGTGCACAATAGTTTTTCCGAATGCCACGTTGGTAAGCCTTTATTGGCGATTTTCGGATCAAAAACGAGGTAACGCTCGAGGTGGCCGTGGGGGCGGTGGAATTGTCGTTAACACCAGAGGTCTGGTGGAAAACAAAAATACCTATTTTCATGGTTTTCTCCCTTCAAATCAGGCTGATAAATACATTTTCTTAATGTGTGAAAATTCTTTAACCGCACATTTATAAAAAATGTTCCGAGTTTTGCTCCGGACCATTGCTCTTACCAACTGAGCTAGCCGGGCACCTATGCATATTTTATGCCCATTGTGAGTTACATACCGTGAAACTTTTATTACATGTATCATTATATGGCTATTCAAGACCATTTGTATAAATTTGTCGGTCATCTTGGATTGATGTAAACAGTATAATACCATATTTATGTCTAGAAATTGATCGCATGAACCCCGTGCACGTGATCATAGACATCATGTATTGCCATAATTTATATGACCTTGACATTTGACCTTGACAGGGATACTGGTTAACCAGTTGTTCACAGTTTCTCAAACTGGCCATAGCATATACATAAGTTGCTTAGCTAAAAATGTATTCCATGCAGTCAAGTCACAGTACGGCCTAACGATAAACCATGGTATGATTCTGAAATCCGTCGAATAAGCAACTTAAGAGATAAACAAAGGAGGGCGGCAACACATTCAGGTAAGGCAAACGATTGGATTAAATATAAAACACTTAGGAATAAAGTTAATAATATGAAAAAACATGCTAGAGAAGCTTTCTATAATGATATTGAACTGAATTTAACAGAATCTTTTTCAAGTGACAAACGTTACTTCTGGAAACTAATCCGTCATTTTGTGAAAGATAGTAAATCAAGTGGTACTATCCCTCCTTTTAAAAGAAACGATGGTACCAACGTTAATTACTTTTATTCAGATATTGAAAAAGCAAATTACCTCAACACTTTATTCGTTTCAATATCGACGGTTAATGATACTAACTCAACTCTACCGCCGTTTAGTTTAAAAACGGACCAGGTTCTAGATATGATAATTATAAATGAGTCTGAAGTTAGTGACATACTAAAAATATTACAAAAAAAGAAAGCTTGTGGAAAAGATTTAATTAGTCACAGAATGTTTAAAGGAACAGTTGCCACTGTCTCAAAACCGTTGTCAACCCTCTTTAATAGATCTATAAACGAAAGTCATTTTCCAACGGAATGGAAATCAGCAAATGTAATACCCCTATTTAAGAAAGGTTGTACACAGACTCCTTCAAATTATCGTCCGATATCTCTACTAAGCTGTGTAGGAAAAGTAATGGAAAGAATAATGTTCAAACATATTTACAATCACTTGCATACAGAACAGTTAATATATGATAGACAATCTGGTTTTTTGCCAGGCCACTCAACGGTATATCAACTTATAGATATCTACCACCAAATATGCCAGGCACTTGATGCACGACAATCTACTTGTATGCTAGTCTGTGATATTTCTAAGGCGATTGACAGAGTGTGGCACAAAGGATTATTATTTAAGTTGAGAAAAAATGGAATAAATGGTCATATTTTAAACTGGATTGAAAACTATTTAACTAACAGGACTCAATCTGTATCTATACGTTCCACATCTTCAGATACTAA
Organism: Conchocele bisecta; assembly: GCA_029237695.1. Lineage (NCBI taxonomy): Eukaryota > Metazoa > Mollusca > Bivalvia > Lucinida > Thyasiridae > Conchocele > Conchocele bisecta. Next base: position 32,909,715 of record CM055274.1, read on the forward strand.
ACCAATAACCGCTGGTGTGCCGCAAGGTTCGGTGCTTGGCCCATTGCTTTTCTTAATATACGTCAACGATATAACTGACCATCTATTAAGTATTGTTCGACTGTTTGCCGACGACAGCTCTCTATCATTTTCTTCAAGCAATACCGATGATCTAGAAGGTATAATAAATCATGATCTGCAAATTATTTCTGACTGGGCTAAACAGTGGCTGGTAAATTTTAATCCAAATAAAACTGAAGCGATGCTTTTTACTGTAAGACATCTTGAGCGACCCTAAATTTGATTTTTGAAAACACTTCAATTGCATTCGTGGAAAATCATAAACATCTTGGTCTAACACTGAGCAACAATGGGAAATGGCATACACATATAAATAACATTATTAAGTCGACATCGAGAGTACTAGGCATTATGCGCAATCTAAAAGTTAAAATAAGTAGGAAAGCACTTAACCAAATATATGTTTCTTACATGCGACCTATTCTAGAGTATGCTTCATCAGTTTGGGATGGTTGTGAAGAATATGAAAAGGATTCATTGGAAAAAATTCAAAACGAAGCCGCTAGAATAGTAACTGGCTTAACACGATCTGTATCGCTAGAAAACCTAAAACAAGAAGTAGGCTGGCAATTATTATCAGTTCGACGAAGTGCACACAAATTGTCAATTATGTACACAGCCAACAACACTCAATTACCTAGTTATATTTCGAATCTTATACCTCCTTCCGTTAATAACATAACTAGTTATAATCTTAGAAACCAAAATTATATTAATATTCCCAACACACGACTAGAGGTATACAAACGTTCTTTCATACCATCTTCTGTACGCCTTTGGAATGATACTGATCCTATGCTGAGAAATGCTGACAGCCTTAGACAATTCAAAACAGTATGCACTGAATATTTATATACACAGTACGATGTTCCTCCCTGTTATTTGAAAGGAAATCGATTTTTATCCGTAATGCATGCGATAATTCGTAATAAATGTAGTAGTCTAAATGATGATCTTTGTAATAACCTATTAAAGACACTCCCTATTGCGATTGTAGTGAAGTAGTATAAGATGCAGAACACTATTTCGTTCAGTGTCCAAAATACTGTGCACAGCGTATAGTTTTGTGCCAATCATTGCTGCAGCTTTATCCTTTAAATACGGTCATGCTATTAAAAGGTACACCTGATGGAAATAAAGAAATTAATACGGTTATTTTTAAATCAGTACATGAGTACATTAAAACTACGAAACGATTTGATTAACGATTAACGGTTGACTGATGCACTCTACGCAAGCTTTGTCGGTACATTGGGGATACATTCTTATTAGATTAGGCTCAACTGCTCATTGGCCATGGCTACTCTAGATTACGCTCACCTGCTCGTAAGCTATATATGTATGTCTACGCTGCTTGTATATTATGACTCTCTCTCTCTCTCTCTCTCTCTCTCTCTCTCTCTACCCTCTCCTCTCTCTCTCCCTCTCTCTCTCCTCCTCTCCTCTCTCTCTCTCTTCTCTCTCTCTTCTCTTCTCTCTCTCTCTTCTCTCTCTCTCTCTCTCTCTCTCTCTCTCTCTTCTCCTCTCTCTCTCTCTCTCTCTCTCTCTCTCTCTCTCTCTCTCTCTCTCTCTCTCTCTCTCTCTCTCTCTCTCTCTCTCTCTCTCTCTCTCTCTCTCTCTCTCTCTCTCTCTCTCTCTCTCTCTCTCTCTCTGTGTGTGTGTATGTGTATGTATGCATGTGTGTGTATGTGTATGTGTATGTGTATGTGTATGTGTATGTATATATATATATTAGGGTAAGGGCCGTAACTAATGTTGGTAGAACTTGTGACCCAAGCCCATTGTAATTATTTGGCAATAAACTAAGTATTGTATGTCACCTTTTATATACCGGTACCAGTAATTAACTGGAACCCCAGTCATGTGCTTACTAGTTACAGTGAGGAAGCAGTATATTTAAATATACATATATATTTAGCACAACAATTGAGGGATATAGTGACATGCAGATGCCCCATATCCCTCAATTGTTGTGCTATGCATATATCCAAGCAAATCCAACAGAAAAACAAACCAGTTGCAAAAGTATACAAATGTATATATCCATTGACATCATGCACTATAAACAACTCACCACCCGCACAACACATTTCAATGGTAGTAATCGTTGAAGCGATTCATCCATGTTCCAGCTGTTCTTCCCCTGGATGTCACGGTTGTAAATGTTATCGGTTCTGGAATATTAAATAAAAGAATGAAATGAAACAATAATGAATTTGGTTGTCCAGCAATTTAATAATATTTCATATGTGGCTGTGACTGGAGAAAGGGGTCTTATGGGTTTTGAGAAAATCTAGATTTTCATTCAATAGCAGACTTGATATTGATCAATGACACATTCTAGATGCAGGATTGATATTGCATTGTCATTATCGCGAACAGTGTAGGCCCTGATCAGACTGCCAGGATATGCAAGCTGATCTGTTTGTTTGTTTGTTGGGGTTTAACGGTCTATCAACAGCTAAGGTCATTTAAGGCCAGGTCAATGGGTTTAGTACTAAATCCCATATATTACCTGTACAAGTACATGTACATGTTCAAGTACATGTATAAAAGGGGGAAAATCCCAAAATCAGAACTGAATATTTACAATAACAAAACTATATTCAGCCCCGAAATCAGAATTATCCTGATCTGATGCCAGGTCCTCGCCACACCAGAATCACTTGGCCCCACCCAAAAGCAGTAGGATCAGTAATAATCTTACTACTTTTATAATGGGCAATAACCCAATTCAACTCCCAGGTAACAAAAGAGCCAAAGATAAAAACGTACCTGAGGGCCAAACCAGGCAAATCGTGATTCCTATAAGGAGGAACCCCTACCGTTAATTTACACCGTCACATGCGCAGGCTTATCTGGGGCTATGCTGGTCGCATAACCCACAAGACCCCTTTCTGCAGTCAGAGCCACATATGTCTAGCAAAATTTAGATCCGGATCATACTGTCAGCATGCTGATCGTGATTTACAAAAATCAGAAAAGGAAATTCATATTAAAAAGGAAATTTTTCAAAAGAAATTTATTATTCTTGAAAACAGTGCAGATCCTGATGTGACAGCTGGTGGCATACTGGCTCATTTGGGTCTACACTGTTTGCAAACCTGATCCCTACAGAGGGCTATCAGTATCAGGTTGAAATGGATACTACTGTATTTACCCTATTTATTTGGACACTCATTATTTTAGAACACCCATATTATTTTGTTTGTTGAAAAGAAACTAGTAAACTGTTTGGTAGATACGTGATAGATGCTTCACTGACTGAATGTCGAACAGTGTAGACGCTGATCAGACTGCGCAGATGCGTAGGTTTGCGTCTACAGTGGTCGCATAGGCCATGGTAAATATAGTTTCCGCATATATAGGGTAAATACAGTGCTAATAATAGCACACTTACCACTATTGCCGGAGTGGTTTAGTCCACAGTCTATGGAATCGTCACCAATATCGCTATCATCACTGTCAATCATGTTGTGTGAAGTATAACATCTTCATCACTGTCTGATTCAATATCTGAATTTTCTGATTCCTGTTATATTGGCTTTTGCACCTTTGTCAGTCTGATAACGATTTGAGGTACTGACTTTTCTCTTAAACTAGGACACATTATTTTCTGAATTTTATCAGATTTTTTACCTTTTTTATTCAGTTTATTGTACTCTAGGTATTTGTCTAGTTCCGACACCCGTAATTGTCCTAATTTGCCTTTTAATACCATGTCTTCCCAGTTATACTCTGCATATAGTTTGTTGGTCATTTTCTTTTTACCGCTTTCTCTTTCTCTTGCTCTTATATCATGCACATACTTCAGGGTTTCTAGATGTTTTATATATTCACACACAAGCTTTTCATCTGCACAAAACTTTGTCGAAAATGCCTCTATTGATTGTACATCACTTGAACAAATGTTATTATTCTTGAAAAGCTTGCGTAAATTGGCCCGAGGCTGGTAATCATCTGGTTCTCTTTCACTACCAATGTTATTTGTGGATGGTGTCTTTGACACAGGAAGAAAGTGTCCAGGTCGATTTTCGTCCGGCATTGGTTGAGGGATCCTATCAACCGGAGGTCCTGACCATTCATGTTCACTGCAAAAGCTGCATAGGCCTTCGTCTGATTCAATCATTTCTTCGGTATTCCCTTTATAGTTCTCCGGTCAAGTAATGTCCTTCTATGAAAGTCAGTATCTTGGTAAAGTAGCAACTTCCGGGAACTTTATCTTTCGCTGCTGATGTTGTTTCATTTTGATATTTGTGTAAATAATCAGCAATGAAAAAAAACTGTTTGTTTGGTCTTACAGATACAAAGCACTTAATGTATTCACCTAAAACCGGCGCGCCATCTATTCTCTTGGCCAGTTCTTTGGTCACAAGCCATGCATTTTCTTCCATTCTTTCTTTCTCATAATTTTCATATTCGTTTAAAGGTACATGCCCACGCAGTAGGCACAAAATGTTCTTTATAGGAATTAAATAAGTGTATAATTATGTCACTATTCCACCAGTTCTAAAAATTACGAGTGCCCGCTATACAAATATAATCATTTTTTATTATCAATTTACTGTTTGCGACGCGCGGCGGTAACAGTCTATTTTAATAATGTGCGGGGACGACGACTTTCACATCACGGCTTGCGGTGCGCATGCGCAATATACTACGCGCGCCAGTAGGCTTCCCAATATGTAAACAAGAATATCAACATGTCGAAATGTCCAGGACGGAAATTGTATGAAACGGCGTCGGCCAAAAAAAAGCGAAATGTCTGAGGGACAGGCAGTACAGAGAGATAGAGTGGTTAATATTGGCGACCAGATCACCAAATGGAAAGAGTTACGTGGAGATTTAGAATTGGACTCGGAACAGAGATTTTTCTTCTCAACTTCCGATATTTCACTGCGCATGTCAAAGATGTGATATGATTGACCGTGTCACGTGACGCGTATTGGTAAAAATAGCACGAGGTCGGAAAATACCCTTTCTGGTCGCGGCATATAAAATGCGATTTAACACCAATTAACACGCGCCGTAATTGAAAATAACTCGTTAGTGGGTAGACAAATGGCTCATATAAGGCATGACAGAAAATGAAAATTAGTAGTACAGTGTAACCTACTGCGTGGGCATGTACCTTTAATGACATGTTATCTATTTCTTCATCGGTCATCCCCTGAAATTTGTGTTTATGCTCCCATTCAATTGTTGCCCCATCAACTACAGAGTCTCCTATTGCTGAGTTTGTTCTTTTAGCCTCATTCTGCCCACTGTCTTCCCTGGATCTGTGAACCCTGCATCTGAGATCACTGTTAAACAAACGGGCTAGCTCTGCATCTCTAAACCGGACATCATAGTTTGACACCCCAACTCCAGGCCCAGCATCGGTCAGATCTGCCCAACGTGGTTTTACCGGTGGCAACTTCAACTCCTTCAAACATCCAAGCAGGGTGGTAGCTATTTGGACAATTTCACCAATTGTCTCTCTACAGGCATTTGCGTCTGTTTCATTGTAAATGGTTAATGATTGAGATATGTTTCTCTTTAAGTTTGTAATCAATGGATTTAATCTATGTTCAAATAATGTTTTCTCGCATTCATTTTGAATATTCAATTCTGCTGCGATTGTCACATTTTCAAGCTGATCCCTTAAATGTTCTGTTCGTTGTTGTTCATATGCTCTGTGATCACAATCTCTCTCCGATGTGATCTTTCATAAGTCACCATCCATTGTCATGTTAGTAAACATGAACAGGGCATCATGTAAGGTAGCACAGGTCGATCTCAAACCAGGACTGTAGCCTGTTCCGTCATCTTGTCTAACTTCAAAAACATCTGGCTCTGCCTGTCGAAGTCGAACAGTTTAACTCGCCCAAACAGTACCACTAGATCCAACAATTGCCTTCGGACGAATTAATACAAAATGGCTATCATCCTCAGTTACTAGTGTTTCTCCATCATCCTGATCAACTGATTGTTTTGAGAATATTCTGTGTGATGCTGGAGTTTGGCAAACTAGTTTTTGTGGCCAGTCATACTTCGGAAGTTTTCGAGCTTTATCAATGTCAATAACTGTCAAATTTTTCATATTTCGAGTTTTCTCAAGACCTTCTGATGTACCTGGGCGGATATAAGCTTTGTCAGCGATACTTCTCATGAAACAATCTTATCACTTTCAGCATGTTTTGAAAACAATGAGTGCTTTATTTTTTTGACATGGGCACGCTGTTAATGAGTGTTCTCATTGTAGGAATCTTCGGCTTTGGGTGTTTTTTTGCAACAAAACAAGCCAATATGTCGTTTTCCTTGCACAGATGGCATATTTCTTGGTCGTGACCTGTTGTACGCAGTGGTTGCTGACTTTATTAGCTTCTTGTTTTGTTTATTGCGTTTAAAGTTGGCTATTGTGAGCAGATCTCTCTTTTTAACTCTTCTGTCTGTGTACATTACTAAATCATGTCTTCTTCCATGGTAGGTTGCTTTGTCTTCAATGGATTTGGCTAGAAATTCTTCGTCACTACAATCAATTAGTCTAGGAACTCCTTAATTTGAAACACACCTTCGTTTGATTCGGGTTTCTTCTGTAATTTGTTGGGCCTTTCTTTTTCTCATTTGATGTACGTTTTGTTTGGATTGTTTGGATTTACCTTCAAGCAAATCTTTTACATTCAACTAGAAATGGACGCTTGTCGACAAGCGCATGTGTATCCCCCTCTCCAGATACACAAGTAGTTTGAAAAAAGGTTGTTCGAGTTATGCTCCGGAGACAAAATCAGTGACGGAAAAAACAAAGCGAGATAACTAAAAAATTAGTGATGCAAGAGTTGTCATTCTTGCGTGACACACCTTTAGGGTTGTGGTCTATGCATGTTTGAAGTTTCATGAAAATATTCCAAAGGGTGTTCGAGTTATGCTCCAGACACGAAATCAGTGCACGAAACAACAAAGGGAGATAACTAAGAAATTAACGACGCAAGAGTTGTCATTCTTACGTGCGACACACCTTTGGGTCGTCTTCTATGCATGTGTGAAGTTTAATAGACTAGAAAATGTGTTCATAGAACACGGATGTCCCACATATCGCTTTGATAATAAATGAGGCCAAATTCCAAGTCAAATATTTTACCTGAGCGTTAAAGTTTTTGAAGCACCAAGTATGTGACCTTAACCATGGGCTTGGCGGGGTCAGGACGAACGTGGATTTGGCACAGGGCGGTAGAGGACCATTAGAGCAATGCATATATGAAATATGAAGCTGATCCGTGAAGGAAAACAGAAATTATAAGATATTAACCCGAGCGTTAAAGTTTTTGAAGCACCAAGTATGTGACCTTGACCCTGGGCTTGGCGGGGGAAGGTCGAACGTGGATTTGGCACAGGGCGGTAGTGAACCATCAGAGCAATGTGTATATGAAATATGAAGCAGATCGGTCGAAGGATGAAGAAATTAAAAGACATTTACCCGAGTGTTAAAGTTTTGTGACGGACGGACGGACGGACGGACGGACGGACGAACGGGAGGACGGGACGTACGTTCCTACGAATGAATACTTGTTGGGTTTTTACTGTATAAAAATACCCAACAAGAGTACCCAACACTATCCTAACCCTACCCAATAAGATCCCCGTACGCTTACAACAAGTACCCATTCGTGTGTGTGTGCGGACGGAGGGAGGGCGGGACGGGAAGGGGGACGGGGGACGGGACGGGACGGGACGGGTGGACGGGGGACGGGGGACGGACGGACGGGGGACGGGGGACGGACGGGACGGGATGACGGACGGACGGACGGACGGACGGACGGTTTGGACGGACGGACGGACGGACGGACGGACGGACGGACGGACGGACGGAGGGCGGACGGACGGACGGACGGACGTTCAAACTTTGGGAGTTATGAGGCACCGCTATATAAAAGATCAAAGGGTTAGCTCCTAAATATCAAAGAGTTAGCTCCTAAATTTATGAGGCACCGACAATATCAAAGAGATCAAAGGTACTAACCCTTACCCTAAGCTCCTAAACCCCCGATGTTGGCCCGGACGGACGGACGGACGGACGGACGTCTTTACTTTCAGGTAACTATGTGGCTTATCACATGTTAAATATTAGCCACATAAAACGATTTTTAGCCACATAAAACGATATTTTAGGTGGCTAATTGTAACCAACCCTATCCTTTAACAAGTCCATAACCCTGTGGGGCTAGCCACATAAGTACCCGAATGTCTGCACGGACGGACGGGCGGGCGGGCGGGCGGCGGGCGGGCGGGCGGGCGGGCGGGCGGGGGGCGGGCGGGCGGGCGGGCGGACGGACGGACGGACGGACGGACGAACTTACATTTCGGACCTTAGGGGGTACTTGCTATATAAAAGATCAAAGGAAATACCCCGTAAGACACAACAGGCTTACGGGGTACGGATTAAGTTCCATTGTGTTCTAACCCTAACCCATTGTCTTAGGCCACGCCCCCTACCCCATAAGTATCCTAATGTGTGCCCGGACGGACGGACACGGACGGACGGACGGACGGACGTTCTCGCGAATGGATACTTATGTGACCATTTGTTCTTTAAAAAGGTGTCACATAAACGGAATAAGTGTCACATAAATAAATTATTCGTTAGTTTTTTCTATTAGTTATGTTACTAACCCTAACCTTTAACAAGTCCATCCCTATGTGACATAGTCACGTAACTGCCAATTCGTGTGCCCGGACGGACGGACGGACGGACGGACGGACCGGACGACCGGACGGACGGACGGACGGACGGACGGACGGACGGACGGACGGACGGACGGACGGACGTTCTCGCGAATGGATACTTATGTGACCATTTGTTCTTTAAAAAGGTGTCACATAAACGGAATAAGTGTCACATAAATAAATTATTCGTTAGTTTTTTTCTATTAGTTTAGTTACTAACCCTAACCTTTAACAAGTCCATCCCTATGTGACATAGTCACGTAACTGCCAATTCGTGTGCCCGGACGGACGGACGGACGGACGGACGGACGGACGGACGGACGGACGACGGACGGACGGACGGACGTTCTCGCGAATGGATACTTATGTGACCATTTGTTCTTTAAAAAGGTGTCACATAAACGGAATAAGTGTCACATAAATAAATTATTCGTTAGTTTTTTCTATTAGTTATGTTACTAACCCTAACCTTTAACAAGTCCATCCCTATGTGACATAGTCACGTAACTGCCAATTCGTGTGCCCGGACGGACGGACGGACGGACGGACGGACGGACGGACGGACGGACGGACGGACGGACGGACGGACGGACGGACGGACGGACGGACGGACGGACGGACGGACGGACGGACGACGGACGGACGGACGGACGGACGGACGGACGGACGGACGGACGGACGGACGGACGGACGGACGGACGGACGGACGGACGGACGGACGGACGGACGGACGGACGGACGGACGGACGGACGGACGGACGGACGGACGGACGTTCTTACGAGAGATACATTGTGAGGTTATTTCCTTTGATGTTTACACTGTGGGGTTAACCTCACAATGTAGCAACTTATTCCGTTATTTTCTTCCTTAACGATTCTCTTACGGAATAAATCGCATAATATGCAAATGAGCTAGCCATTAGTTAATTATATTTGAAAAACACTTATCCAAGTGTCTTAAATAGGGCGGTGGGTGGGTTTCAGCACAACACAGCAACCTCACAATGTAGCTCTCGTAAGTACGGACGGACGGACGGACGGACGGACGGACGGACGGACGGACGGACGGACGGACGGACGGACGGACGGACGGACGGACGGACGGACGGACGGACGGACGGACGGACGGACGGACGGACGGACGGACGGACGGACGGACGGACGGACGGACGGACGGACGGACGTTCTTACGAGAGATACATTGTGAGGTTATTTCCTTTGATGTTTACACTGTGGGGTTAACCTCACAATGTAGCAACTTATTCCGTTATTTTCTTCCTTAACGATTCTCTTACGGAATAAATCGCATAATATGCAAATGAGCTAGCCATTAGTTAATTATATTTGAAAAACACTTATCCAAGTGTCTTAAATAGGGTGGTGGGTGGGTTTCAGCACAACACAGCAACCTCACAATGTAGCTCTCGTAAGTACGGACGGACGGACGGACGGACGGACGGACGGACGGGACGGACGGACGGACGGACGGACGGACGGACGGACGGACGGACGGACGGACGGACGGACGGACGGACGGACGTTCTTACGAGAGATACATTGTGAGGTTATTTCCTTTGATGTTTACACTGTGGGGTTAACCTCACAATGTAGCAACTTATTCCGTTATTTTCTTCCTTAACGATTCTCTTACGGAATAAATCGCATAATATGCAAATGAGCTAGCCATTAGTTAATTATATTTGAAAAACACTTATCCAAGTGTCTTAAATAGGGTGGTGGGTGGGTTTCAGCACAACACAGCAACCTCACAATGTAGCTCTCGTAAGTACGGACGGACGGACGGACGGACGGACGGACGGACGGATACTTATGTGACCATTTGTTCTTTAAAAAGGTGTCACATAAACGGAATAAGTGTCACATAAATAAATTATTCGTTAGTTTTTTCTATTAGTTATGTTACTAACCCTAACCTTTAACAAGTCCATCCCTATGTGACATAGTCACGTAACTGCCAATTCGTGTGCCCGGACGGACGGACGGACGGACGGACGGACGGACGTTCTCGCGAATGGATACTTATGTCACCATTTGTTCTTTAAAAAAGTGTCACATAACAAAGAAAGTGTCACATAATCGTGTGCAAAAATGAGGGTTATGTGACTAACCCTAACCTTTAACAAGTCCATCCCTATGTGACCTGGTCACAGAACTGCCAATTCGCGTGCACGGACGGACGGACGGACGGACGGACGGAGACGGACGGACGGACGGACGTTCTCGCGAATGGATACTTATGTGACCTGTTATGTTACTAACCCTAACCTTTAACAAGTCCATCCCTATGTGACATAGTCACGTAACTGCCAATTCGTGTGCCCGGACGGACGGACGGACGGACGGACGGACGGACGTTCAAACATTTGAGAGTTATGAGGCACCGCTATATAAAAGATCAAAGGGTTAGCTCCTAAATATCAAAGAGTTAGCTCGTAAATTTACGAGGCACCGACAATATCAAAGAGATCAAAGAAAACTAACCCTTACCCTAGCTCCTAAACCCCCGATGTTGGCCCGGACGGACGGACGGACGGACGGACGTTCTTACGAGAGATACATTGTGAGTTATTTCCTTTGATGTTTACACTGTGGGGTTAACCTCACAATGTAGCAACTTATTCCGTTATTTTCTTCCTTAACGATTCTCTTACGGAATAAATCGCATAATATGCAAATGAGCTAGCATAGCCATTAGTTAATTATATTTGAAAAACACTTATCCAAGTGTCTTAAATAGGGTGGTGGGTGGGTTTCAGCACAACACAGCAACCTCACAATGTAGCTAACTTATTCGTTATTTTTCTTCCTAACGATTCTCTAGATCTTACTACGTATCCTTAAGGAATAAATCGCATAATATGCAAATGAGCTAGCCATTAGTTAATTATATTTGAAAAACACTTATCCAAGTGTCTTAAATAGGGTGGTGGGTGGGTTTCAGCACAACACAGCAACCTCACAATGTAGCTCTCGTAAGTACGGACGGACGGACGGACGGACGGACGGACGGACAAGTGTAACACTAAATGCCCCCTCCACTATCGTGGTGGGGCATAAAAATATTCCAAAGGGTGTTCGAGTTATGCTCTGGATACAAAATCAGAGCACGAAACAACAAAGGGAGATAAGTAAACAAGAATTCCGCGGAATCAGATGCCTCGCCTTGTCCCGCCTTGACCTTGAGCCTGGGCCCGAAAGCAATTTTCACTGGCCCGAACATATTATACAATTATTGACTAGTGAGCCATAGAATATCAGATTATATTCTATGGCTCACTAGTCAATAATTGTTTTATTATATGATAATAGTCTGTATATAGCACTTACGACCTTATGCTACTAGACAAAAATTGAAAAAGAATTAAAATAAAAAAAAAAATGAAAAAAAAAAATGGAAAAAAAAAGTTTAAAAATTAAAAATAATAATGCTTGCTACTGGAGCTCAGAATTTTTTATAATAGTCCTATATTTATCTACATATATCTGCACAGGTCCACATAATGCCACAATATTTTCAACACAGTTTACGGAAATGTAATATACAAAAAAAATAAAATAATAATGCTCGCTACTGGAGCCCAGAATTTTTGTTAATAGTCCTATATTTATCTACATATATCTGCACAGGTCCACATACTGCCACAATATTGTCAACACAGTTTACGGAAATGTAATAATGTACCTGTATAAATTACCTGTAATAAATTAGTGGTCAGTTAAAAAATGAAAAAGAATGTAAAAAAAGAATGTAAAAAAAAAAAAAATAATGTAAAAAAAAAATTAAATTAAAAAAAATTGAAAGAATAATGCTCCCTACTGGAGGCCAGAATGTTTTTTAATAGTCCTATATTTATCTACATATCATATATACACAGGTCCACATATTGCCACAATATTTTCAACACAGTTTACGGAAATGTAATATAATCATTTACCTGTATAAATTACCTGTAAGTGGTCAGTGGTCAGTTGCACATGCTAGCACATGCACAGGTGAATAGTCTGTATATAGCACTTACGACCTTATGCTACTAGACAAAAATTGAAAAAATAATTTGAAAAAAAAAAAGAAAAAAAAAAATGGAAACAAAAAGTTTAAAAATAATAATGCTTGCTACTGGAGCCCAGAATTTTTTTTAATAGTCCTATATTTATCTACATATACTCAACAAAACTAGAAACGTCCCTGTTTTATAGCCGGTGTAGCTCTGTCTATGTATGTACCACATCTTCAAAGTACATGTATTTTAAACCGTGGCGATGTTCAGAATACGATCGTGTACAGTTTAGCCGATACACACGGTTTACATAGCGGCCAGTGACCGGAATTAAAAAACTTTTTTAAATTTTCACTGTTTTCGATATGCCACGGCTTTCCGAAAACGAGCGAAATCAGGCAATTGGGATGCTTGCGGGTGGGATGGCCGCCAGGGCGGTCGCGCCTCGGTTTGGTTGCTGTCGGAAGACGATTGATCGTCTTGCAGCCCGGTACCAGCAGACTGGGGCTGTTCACGACCGGCAGCGACCTGGTAGGCCTCGTGTAACGACGGCTAGAGCCGATCGTTACATTACGTTGACGCACTTACGTCAACGTCGATTGGCAGCCACAGTCACTGCTAGGCGATACGGTGTCTCAGGGCAGACCATTCGCAACCGGTTACGTCGTAACGCCCAACCAATCCGGACACGCCGCCCGTACACTGGTCAGATAATGACCCAACGTCACCGTGCTGCCAGACTGTTATGTGCGCGACGTCATCTGAACTGGAGAAGGCTGACTGGAACCGAGTTTTGTTCACCGATGAATCTCGGTTCACAGTTAGTCATGCTGACGGAAGATTACGGGTATACAGGCGTAAAATGAAAGATTCACCGATTGTTGCATTGTTGAGAAGAACAGGTTTGGGGGAGGGAGCGTAATGGTCTGGGGTGGGATCATGGGAAACCGGAAGACAGATTTGGTTGTTGTACAGGGCAACATCAATGCACAACGTTATGTTGCAGATGTGCTAAATGCACATGCCTTACCATTTATCCGTCAGCATGGTCCTGGTGTGACATTGATGCACGACAATGCCCGCCCTCACGTAGCCAGGGTCACCACTCAATACTTACAGCAAAACAACGTCGACGTCATGCCATGGCCCGCGGTCTCCCCGGATCTCAATCCCATTGAGCACATATGGGATGAGCTGGGCCGCAAAGCACGAGCTAACCATCAGATTGACAATGTTCGCGATCTTACACGGGCGTTACAACGGGAATGGAGGAATTTGCCCAACGCACTGGTATTGCGTTACGTCACGTCGATGCGGCGTAGGATCATTGCATGCATTCATGCAAATGGTGGCCACACTCGGTACTAACGAGATTTACTGAATTTGCCCACATTACTTATTGAAATTCCATCTCTAAACATTAAGTAACACATTTCTGAGTTTTTGTGATTTTTGATTTTGACCCCTACCGCCCTTGGCCGGTTATCTCTCGAATATTTAACAAGATATCCAAATGCAATTTATTGGCTTTGATACAGAAATGAATGAACTTGTTTTTCCATTTTGATTTTTAAAAGTAACCCTTTTGGTTTTTGATGAATCTTTCCTTAAACATGGAGGGACGTTTCTAGTTTTGCTCAGTATATATCTGCACAGGTCCACATAATGCCACAATATTTTCAACACAGTTTACGGAAATGTAATATCCAATGTAGTAATTTACCTGTATAAATTACCTGTGGTCAAGAGTGGTCAAGACTGGACATTTGCACATGCTAGCACATGCTAGCACATGCTAGCACATGCTAGCACATACTAGCACATAGACAGGTGAATGGTTCTCCCAGTCTCTATTGTTCTCTCTACAGGTAAGGTGTACAGAGCACACGAGAAAAGGTGTACAGAGCAGACGAGAAAACGGGTCTTTATGCATTATTGTCCAGTTTGTAGAGTGCGCAAAACAAAAAAAAGGAGATAACTAAAAAATTAGCTACGCAAGAGTTGTCATTCTTGTGCGCGACACACCTCCGGGTCGTGGTCTATGCATGTGTGAAGTTTCATGAAAATATTCCAAAGGGTGGTCGAGTTATGCTCCGGACAGGAAATCAGTGCGCGAAAACAAAAAAGGGACATAACTAAAAAATTAGCTATGCAAGAGTTGTCATTCTTGTGCACGACACACCTTCGGTTCATGGTCTAATTGAATGTGTGAAGTTTCATAAAAATATTCCAAAGGGTGGTCGAGTTATGGTCAATCAGTGCGCGAAACAAAAAAGGGAGATAACTAAAAATTAGCTATGCAAGAGTTGTCATTCTTGTGCGCGACACACCTTCGGGTCGTGGTCTATGCATGTGTGAAGTTTCATGAAAATATTCCAAAGAGTGGTCGAGTTATGCTCCGGACACGAAATCAGTGCGAAACAAAAAAAGGGAGATAACTAAAAAATGAGCTATGCAAGAGTTGTCATTCTTGTGCGCGACACACCTTCGGGTTGTGGTCTATGCATGTGTGAAGTTTCATGAAAATATTCCAAAGGGTGTTCGAGTTATGCTCCGGACAAGAAGTGTCTGCGGCGGACAAGAAGTGTCTGCGGCGGACGCGGACGCGGACGCGGACGCGGACGCGGCGCGCTGTCAAATCCATAGTATCCCCCGACGGAGTCCGGGGGATACAATAACTGATCCTGTTTGTATGCTATTTCCTCTTGTTTATCTCCAAGAATTACTTCCGGCCAGGTTGTTCCGGCCAGGTTGTCATTTTCCTTTGGACAAGGTTTTGAAGCTTTTCAATATCTGACTTTAAAGTTTCCTGTTTTTCTTCTAAGCGATGATTCACAATGTCTTCAGCAGCATATGCCGTATTCTTCACAGCTTCAATGGTACCAGAAACATTTTCAAAAAGAGACGGAATTTCATCAGGATCAATTCCTAATTTTGATATTTCTGACTGTGATTTATCAGCACAAAGGAACACTTTTGCTGCTCTTTTATCCCATTCTGTATCAAATGATGAGAGTATATTTTGTACTATTTCATACGACAATTCCAGACGCTCTTGGGTAACGTGCCTACAGAGAAGTGTTTCTATGAACTTTGCTGTATCAACTCCTTCACTTTTCAATAATATATAAGAGTCTTTAATAGTTGAATGATGTATGATATAAATACCAAGCCCATGCTGTGTATCACACAATTGGTCTCTAAACTGTATTTTGTCCAATCCTGTATTCGAACATGGAATGTAGTTTGGTTGATATCCATTGTAAAGTTCATACGCATCTTCAACAGTCATAAATGACTTCCGCTTTAGTACTCCTCCTTCACACGGAATGTAACTAAGTAAAGTTTCAAGTACTGCACGCATTCCTTGCAAGTGATTAGATGTTTTTTCATTCTTACATTTTGCAATTTGTTCATTCAGAATTTATCTTGAACCGATTCATGAGAAGAAATTTTTTGAAAAATCTGTGCTATTTTTTGACGGCGGCCATCTTGGATTATGTCATGTTAATAATTTGGTAATTCCCCATACAATAAACAAGTATATACAAAGTGAATTCCCCAAGGTAGATATATAGAGAGGAGTGCATCCCGGCTCCCTCCACCACCCCCCCCCCCCCTGTACCATAGTCCAGACACAGGATCACACTTTACCCAGTCACCTTGACCCTGGGCTTAGCAGGGGTGGCACGGACGTGGATTTGTCTCATGGCGGTTGAGCACCCTTAGAGTAATGCGTGTGTGAAATATTAAGGGATTCCGACCAAGGAAACAGAAAATATAGGCCATTTACGCGTGGTTAAGGTTTCAGGACACACCAAGTAAACGACCTTGAACCTGGGCTTAGCGGTGGCGGCATGGATGTGGATTTGTCACATGGCGGTAGGGGACCATTAGAGCAATGCGTATGTGAAATATTAAGGGAATCCGACCAAGGAAACAGAAAATATAGGCCATTTACGCGCGGTTAAGGTTTTGTTAAAAAGAAATATGGACGGACGGACGGACGGACGGACGGGACGGACGGACGGTGAAAACTATAGGGCACCTCCGATTCCTCGGCGGGGTCCTAATTACCCGCCAATGAACAAATTGAGCAGGGGCTAACCCATAGTATGCATCACTAGACAGACTCTGAAATAAATGTCGCCCGTTATAGGTGTGCCTATTTCATATTAGATATATCATAAATATTATTATAAAACATTTCTACTGTACCCATGTTGATCTGGATCTGTCAGTGAATGAAGAAATAAGGTTCTACAATGGTCTACTTCGCCATTTTCGCCAAAATGGCACCATCAAAACAACCAGAGCCTGCCCTTGAATATCCCTCCAACTGAAAATATAAACCAGGGCGAGTCCACTATTACAACACACACATGGAGGGGAGAATGGAGGGAGTTTGAAACATTTATTTGTAATGGACTGTATTAAAAGTTAAACTGATGTAACATACATACTACATGTTTCAGTATGCATAGCATTTTCCAGTAGAATTTTAATATTAAAAACAAAATATCAACACAAATTAAATACATTCCAGTCGTGTACGTTACCCCCATTCCCTCATCAAAATGGGCCGTTCCATTCCTGCTGAGTCTGCTTGATGATGTAATGCGGAGTGTGTAGTTTGGTTTACAGCACACACAGTGTCAGTGTCTTGGAACTTCTTTGAACAGAATCAAAATGGAGTTTCCTGACATTGACAAATGGCTTGCGTCAATTAAATTGGATTCATATGGAAGTAAATTTAAAGAATGCGGCTACGAATTTGTGTCGGACATAGTACAAATGTCTGAAAGTGAACTCAATAAGATGTTTCTCCACGTTGGCATGTCACAGAAACCAGGTCATACCAGTAGACTGAAGTCGTCTTTGAAATGCATTGCCAGTGCAAAAGATAATCCACCAGCCAAAGACAAGGAGTCAAGTTCCGAAGGAAGTGGTGTTATAAAACGTAAGTTAATAAAGCAGCCGGGATCTGAGAAAACCACGCCCACCCTTATCGCATGGCCGTATTTTGCCGATATTGATTTAAAAAAAAGGTGATATTTTCAGTAAATGACGGGGAAAATTAACACAAATTTCAGAGCTCATGCGGAATTAAATTCTGCATGAGCTCTGAAATTTGTGTCAATTTGTGATGTTAATATTTCATGCCGTTAATGCCTCTTTAAAACCAGAACCGCACTTCACATAAGCGAAGTGTGGTTCCAAAATAGCGAATTGCCATCACCCCCTGTGGCGACGCTTGCTGATTTGACCGAGGTTACCAGGCGTATTGTATCAAGATCAAAGGCACAACTGATAACAGTCTACTGCAATTAGAGAGTGGAAATTCTGTCTGTTTTTACAAAAACTGCATCATTTTCATCGGAGAAACAAACGACTATCATATATGTCTTTTTCAGAAAAAAATAAATGCCATTTTTTTAAATTTGTAAATCGTCCAGAAATGAGAATTGTAAAGTATTTATGTCATCCGACATCGGGTCAGTTTCAGCAGCTCCACACACAGTCAACACACGCGTATGAATATACTCAATCACACATGCAATAAAGGGTGGGCATTTTTAAATATGAAGCAATGTGTTTTTTATCAAAAAATTTCTTTTGTATATTTTATGAATTTGTTGAGACACTCTATCAACATGTATAATCGGATAATATTTAAACTGCAAACACACTCGGGAAGCGGGACTATTTTATGTTCCGCACTGCCATTCCACACATGTGTGAATCGGCTGTTGCATGCATATTCCATGGTTTTGGAACATGTGTTAATTCTGAAAATGACCGCGACGAGATAAACACAGAAGAAACAAAGTAAAAATGGCCAAACATATAAAACTTGCGATCGGAGATCGGGTCCAAGGAATCGACGAGATAGGGCGGTGGACAAGTGGTAGAGTATGCAGCATGAACGAAGATGGCCCCGGGATCAGATTCACTGGTTGGGGAAAAGACTTCAACCGGCACGTTTGTTGGGAGGAGGTTCGCGCCCCGTTGCCGCCATTACAGGAGCAGCAGAGAAGTAAATATATCTACTGTCTATACATTATTTTGCAGCCTTTATTTCCTGCTCCACTAGTCCTTTCGGATGGGGACTTAAATAGTTGGTCCCGACATGCAAGGTCATTGAGCCAGTGCCGTCGTAAAATACAAGCAATTCATTTAAATTTTGCAGCCTCCCAAGGCTCCCATATTTATGTTTACGTTTCAATGCATATCTGCACACAAATTGCGCATCAGCTACTTTCTAAAGTATATGTCTGTACCTCTTATGTACACCTGATTTGAACGTTGAGACTGCACAAATGAGGCGCGTCTGATTAATATTAACTGTCCACGCATATTGGGTAGAATCAAGTCCGCCCATGCCGGTAGGATTTCAAAGCAAAATTTATATTTTTATGTAATAATCAGGGGCAGCGTTGGGCTTCGCAAATGGGGAAAGATCTGTGAAAATGGCACCAATTATAAGATTCTGACTAAGTTACTGGCGCCAACACAAATTCCGACCAAAAATGCATAAGAATGGTTTTGCTATGAGCCGGTTTGTCTCGTGTGCTCCAGCTGGGAGGAAAATCGATATCCTTCTGTACAGTGTAGTCACTTTGAGAGTCGGACACTGTGTAGTGTGTCCTAGGAATAATACACACGTGTAAATTGTTGAAGTAGCAGACCGCTGAATTATTGTGTACACGTTAAGGACTATGAAGAACGTCTACTTTGGCTTTGCTGTTAAACACAACATCTCTAATGCCATGGTTCCTGCACTGAACTCGTTATGTATGGAAATCGTCTCAAATGTAAATAGTCGGATAGTAATGTAGAAATATTATTTCTGTAAACTTGTTTTTTTTTTATTGTGGTCTCGGCATTGTATCCCTGAAACATTTTTTTTTGCAGAGCTCCAGGTAAGATGCGTAATTTGATAAACTTTGGAGGGAATTGCAGTCTCTCCATTAATAATAGGGTGATGGTGTCTTTTGATGGACCTCGACTACAAATCCTAGAGAGTTTTGCATTTAAATTAAAGAATATACAATATTCTAGGATATTGTGAATAAAAAAATACATTTTTAGTGTTTTTTTCTTACTTTAATGGCCTTTTGAAAATGACAATTTTCTCCATATTTGGAAGGAAATTTTCTTGAATGCCAATTTCACTATTATAGGACACTAAAAACTGAATTATTTTATCAAAATATCCTAGAATATTGATAATTAAGCTTATTCCGGAATATGCATCAAAGTACTCAAAGTATCGTATAGGGATACGACGTGATATTGCCAAAATTTTCAGAAATGGAGAAAATTGTCATTTTCAAAAGACCATTAAAGTAAAAAAGACACTAATAATGTATTTTTTTTCTTCACAATATCCTAGAATATTGTCTATTCTGTCATATGAATGCAAAATCCTATAGGATTTGTAGCCACATTTCACAAAAAAATGCCTTTAAAGTCGAGGTCCATCAAAAGACACCATCACCAATAATAGCAGGTTGGGGGTCCTCTCTCATTGAGACGATTCTAACGCAATATTAAGCTCAATGCTTGACACGTGGGTTGGGTAACTTGGTAATTGCCGACTCGTGGGAAGATGTAGAAATCGGCAACCATGCATGCACTCCATTTTGAGTGGCACATTGTATGGTGATGGTGTCATTGAATGGACCTACCCATTGGCGCTCCTGTTCCTGGATTCTGATTGGTTGAGGTTCTTGTCCTGAGGGACGCCAACTGGGAGGGCCATTCAATGACATCACCATGTACAAGTCGGCATCCAATATATATATATATAAACAATTTAAACCAACACAAACTGATTAATTAAACGACCCTACTTTTCAATAACGGCCTTCATCTGTGAATTTCCGGTTGACAGTTTTAACCAAGTTGTGGTATTTGGTCTACTGAGCTGTTACTGTTAGCACGGTACTGATTTGGAATTCTCCCCTATCTCTAATCAACCTCTGAACTACATCCAATACTCTCAGATTAGCACTAATAAGGAGTTTATTAAGTTCAATGGTAACAAAACTAATTAACTTTGATAATTTTTTATTCAAATTAGCCATTATTTTTTTTACGAAATAAATTGGTCAACAATATGAAACTTAAAAGTTTGAACTCAACGCTATTTACAATTTATAATGCATTCTGAGCAATTTATAGTCTATATGCGTAACTAATATAATTTTTGTTTTTTCTAAACACAAAACATGTTTGGCAACTGATTTATTGTCGCGCCCGCTTGATAAAGCGGATAGCGCGATATAGTCGGTGCTTTGAAGTTCGTTCGTCCGTCCGTTCGGATTTGCGTTAAAGTTTTCGGATACACATTATCTCTGCAACCATAAGTCGGATTGAGTTGAAACTTCATATACTTCATCATCCATATTTTCTTTCCATACCACACCCATGCGGCCCTGATGCCCAAGGTTAAATTACTTAGAAACTTGCGTTAAAGTTTTTCAAATATTTGCGTTAAAGTTTTCGGGTACCCATTATCTCTGCAACCGTAAGTAGGATTGAGTTGAATCTTCATATACGTATTAATCATCATCCATATTTTCTTTCCATACCACACCCATGCGGCCCTGATGCCCAAGGTGAAGATCAAATTACTTAGAAATTTGTGTTAAAGTTTTTGGGTACCCATTATCTCTGCAACCTTAGATGAAAAACACTTGGACATTTTTGTACGTCGAAAAGTTCAAGGTCACTGACGACTTATGTTCACCTTGTTTGTAAGGCAAATGCGTTCAAGTTTTTAATGTTTTCTCAATAACTACTTAACCACTTCACCCATTTTCATGATATTTGCCCACAATGTGTATCTACGGATGCTGCTTTGTTTCATGCACGACCCACGTCCGAACACCCAAGGTCACTGATGACTTATGTTCACCTTGTTTGTAAGGCAACTTTATTTTCTCTTTTTTTTTTTTATTATCATGGCTGCCGCGAGGGGATTAGCTTCGTTTAACGATGCCTTTTCTTGTTCTTTGTTGTGGTGCCGCCTCTCGTGACCTGCACCGATTATAAATATTTACATTTGATTCGGCTTTGCACACTCGTAACCGGTAATTTACAGTACAGATAAAATTATGACATCGTGTCTAGTAGTCAATGGATGCATGCAACATATAACAGTACTACCTCATCGTACAGATAAAATTGTGACATCATGCCTCGTTACCAATGGATGCACGTGGATACGATTTTACATGAGCGCCGCCGGGCATCGCAACATGCACTCGCAGTTTGTTTATCAACAAATGTTGATACTTTTATTGGCTACAAAGTCACTTTTGTGCCAAAATGAATGTTCACATATTCGGACAGTGTCTAGCTATATACTTGTTTGATCTATATATTGGGAAACCCAATAGCCGGTCATATTCGGCGAGTTACGCATATAGTCACTTTAATGAATGCAGTGGGACACATGTTTTATTTGTTATTTCTTGTTTATTCAACTTGTTTTTCATTTATTATCACCTTTGTCTATTTCGGGTGTACGTTTCACAGTAGCAAATATATAGTGCCAACATGCAGTTGCCATGGTCGAGGTCACCAACGCTTAGTCGTTTCAAATGTAGAGTTTTTGCGGTTAGCTCTGTTTTTCACATCATAACTTAGTACGTACTTGCCAGATTTTGATAATATTTGGTCATAACGTGTATATAGGCATTCGCAATGTTGCACACATGACCCACGTCCCAATGGTCAAGGACACTCAAGGTCAACGTCACTAAACAATTTTGTTTTCTTAAAACATTAAGCCAACAGAAGGATTGTATCATACATGTAATTTATGTGTTTCTGTTTTTCAACAGGAAGCTGCATGCTTGAAGACAAAATAAGAAGGAGACAGCAGCTGACACATTCCTCGGCTGTGCACACAACATTGTGCAGAGGGGATTTCGTCTGGGTAGAGAATGCACAACAAACAGTGCAAACTGTGGATCCATTTAACTGCTCCATTGTGCTGGAGAATGGACAAACTGTTCTCTTCTCTGAAATAGAGGAAGAACGTAAGTACTAGCTTGTAGGCTTCACCACGGTTCCCACCGTCTGCCAGTAATAGGTAAATTTGTATTCATTTTTCTACACTGGACTATCTGCAAGCCTCAACATACATTCATCATTACTCATAAGTCTTTTAATTTTAATATCCTGTTATTTACGACTTACAATTTCTAAACCGGTTGGTATAATTGCATATTTGGGTACTTATCTATTTCACTTCAGATGAAAACATTGTTACGCCATTTGCTTTTGCATGTGGGGTGGCGTATACCCATAAATAAGCTTTGTAATAGTTTACTAATCAATGAAGATTCTAAAGTAGAAATGCCTCCTCGTTACATTTAATTTCAAATACATTGAATAGGTTGTCATTTTACATACTTGTTCGTTGTTACAGAAAAGTGCTCCACGCCTCCTCAAAAGCGACAGAAGAGTACATCTACATGTACTGCTGACAAGCGTCCTAGGTGTACTCAGACAAGTGGCGTTGATGGGCAATGCCATTCAGATGTGAATGTTACTGGCGGTATTGAGGTAAATATATATTGACTTTGATGTGTCTTACCTGTAGGGGTTAACATGTATATATGCATTGCAAAATTTGCATATGCATTGCATATGTGTCACATTTTGCTGTGTAGGGATTTCTTGTATATACAAGTATTAATATGTTGTTTTCAGCATTAAAATTAAGATCATGACAAACAGGGCTTGTAGATATTTGGAACTTCACACCCCTGAAATGGTGCATAAAACAGGAAGTTTAGAGCTAATTAACTTTTATTACATTCCCAACGTGTTATTACATGGATTTTTTGGTTAGAGAAAACCTGTGATGAATTATTTAACGTTGTATAACGGTAGCGAGAACAACTGGTATTAGTTCACGTGCAGGTGCGCGCATACAGTGATTCTTAGTTACGGGATGTAACTGCTGCATCCCACAACCAAGTGATTCTTGGATAAGCAGATCCACTGTGAAAACTATAATGAATAAACTTGCATTTATGTTGTTGTCCATGAAATCTGAACGTATACTGTATATTGACAACGCCAGTAAACGTTCTTGTTTGTTTTAGTGACAACACTAAAGTTGACCACATACACACACATGTTGGCACCACGGCCGTTTACTGGGCTGGATTAACAATTTTAAAAATTACGAACTAAGTGGCAGGGAATGTAATACATATGATAATCCATATCATCGATGTCTGACCGTGTTCGCGAGTCCTACATACGTATGTACCAGTATCATGTAATGCTTCAGGATGTTGTCTTGGATATAAGGGTTCCAGAGGAAGGCTCTGGTATCTACACATCACATGATGTATCGTGTGGAACAGTGTATAAGGTAAATCTTGCTTGGTATCTTGCATCAAGACAAATAGTAGAGTTGGCCTTTCTTATATCACATCCAAGCCATGTATCCACTGACGTTTTGACAAGTCCAGATCAAAGTCCAGATCAATTTTAATTTATCTATAGACAAATAATGTATTTTCAAACGACACATGTTTGGGAGGGGACTTGACTGGTTAATATTTTGCAACTTTCGATAGTTTTACATTTAATATGAGGTACAGTCACACAGTTCCAAGACTGGACCTACAGTTACAGCATATCTCTTTATATCGTTTGTAGAATTATGTATAAACTACATCATTAGAAATAGGTCTCAATTCTGAAGAGGTCTCAATTCTGAAGAGACTGATATGTCGAAATTTCCAAAATGATTGTTATGGATTGAAAGAATTGCAAAATAAAATAATATATATGATAAGTATTGTATATGGACAGCCCAGTATCTTTTTGACTACCTCATATGACAATGTCAGGCGATTCTTAAAAGTCGCTTAACACAACTGCCAGACAAATACGTCACAAACAGAGTACATTTTGGTGGAATAGACAGTAGTTTGAGCCCTCATCAATATTTATAAATCAAACTTATTATTTCAAGTGGCAGACAGTGGGCTGTTAATGGCAGTGGGCCACATTGACCTCTTTACCAAAGTCGTCACTGGGTGGCTTGTGTACGACACAGTTATCGACCGATCCTGTGTTCTTCAGTTGCCGGTAAACAAACGTATGGACTGTGCCCAGCCGAAACTTCCATTGAAGGACCGGAATATGCTGGGAAAGTGCCAGGACAAAAGATTTCATGAAACCATGATCAACATGGAGTAGAATATCTATAGGTACATGTATTTCCAGTGAAGGGCACTAACTATTTTCGACTGGTCAGCCGGCCTTACATGACCCTGGCTTGTGATAGGCCGTTAAAGACCAATAATCAATCAATCGACTGGTCAGCCAGCCATCTAAAATCTGAAAGGTCACACCCGATAATTTCCAACCCTTATTTCATGAGATATGTCTATTAATATTGACTGACAGTGGTTAATATATTCATTAAAATAATATTGTTTCATGCGAGGTGTACAGTTGTTAACATACCTATCCACATTTGGAAATATCTACCCAAAACATTTGAAATGTCAGCAATTACACAAGATTGTGTAATATTTCAGGAAGGAGATGCGAGTACAACAGCTGGTGACCATCCTCCGGAGAGACGACAACCGCGTTGCGTCGTCGCCACAGAGGACATACATTTACTCTGTGATTGTATGTCCCAGATGTTGATTCATCATATGTCGGATTGTCGCCAAGAAACCGAACCAGAAGATATTCTTATGCTAAGGAAAATATGTCGGTTCTGGATGCCAAACTTGGTAAACGGTGGGACATTGTCATTGTTGACAATATCACGTCGTTTGTATCGTTGTTATCGATTAAACTGGGAAAATACAACAGTGTAGGTATCAGTATTCAAAGTGCCCAATTCCTGGGAAACATTGAAGCCAAACTGGATTATCGGAGTACATTGGCAGCTCACATAGCTGAGCTGTCGTTGCAGCCAACGGAAACTGAAGAGCTGCAACTGAGGGAAGTGTTGTAGCTACTAGTAGTAGTGGTTAGGGGCCACCCTTAAAATGATTAGGGTATCAGTTATTTAGATAACTTAATAATTATTGTCTGCAATGCAATTTGGCCAATAAACATACTGAAAATTTATTTAATCCCCAAAAAAGAGTCTTTTCTAGCTCACCTGAGCCGAAGGCTCAAGTCAGCTATTGTTACCGCTTTTCGTCCGTCCGTGGGTCAAGTGAAGCGAATGTGGTCGTGTTATATATACATTCGAAGGTATTGACTAGGCGATCACTCTGGAGCATCTTTTGTCGAAATTATACGATTACGTCATCCAAGATAGCCGCCGAAAGGTCAAAAGTTCGTTCTTTTAACTAGAAATGGACGCTTGTCGACAAGCACATGTGTATCCCCCTCCCCAGATACACAAGTAGTTTGAAAAAAGGGTGTTCGAGTTATGCTCCGGAGACAAAATCAGTGACGGAAAAACAAAGGGAGATAACTAAAGAATTAGTGATGCAAGAGTTGTCATTCTTGCGGGACACACCTTTAGGGTCGTGGTCTATGCATGTGTGAAGTTTCATGAAAATATTCCAAAGGGTGTTCGAGTTATGCTCCAGACACGAAATCAGTGCACGAAACAACAAAGGGAGACAACTAAGAAATTAACGACGCAAGAGTTGTCATTCTTACGTGCGACACACCTTTGGGTCGTCTTCTATGCATGTGTGAAGTTTAATAAACTAAGAAAATGTGTTCATAGAACACGGATGTCCCACATATCGCTTTGATAATAAATGAGGCCAAATTGCAAGTCAAAATTTTCTTTTACCTGAGCGTTAAAGTTTTTGAAGCACCAAGTATGTGACCTTGACCCTGGGCTTGGCGGGGGCAGGACAAACGTGGATTTGGCACAGGGCGGTAGAGGACCCATTAGAGCAATGCATATATGAAATATGAAGCTGATCCGTGAAAGAAAACAGAAATTACAGAAATAAGATATTTACCTGAGCGTTTAAAGTTTTTGAAGCACTAAGTATATGATGTTAACCCTGGGCTTGGCGGGGGCGGGACGAACGTGGATTTGGCACAGGGCGGTAGAGGACCATTAGAGCAACGCATATATGAAATATGAAGTTGATCCGTGAATGGAAAGAAAAATTATAAGATATTTACCTGAGCATTAAAGTTTTTGAAGCACCAAGTATGTGACCTTGACCCTGGGATTGGGGCGGGGGGCAGGACGAACGTGGATTTGGCACAGGGCGGTAGAGGACCATTAGAGCAATGCGTATATGAAATATGAAGATGATCCATGAAAGAAAACAGAAATTATAAGATATTTACCCGAGCGTTAAAGTTTTTGAAGCAGTAAGTATGTGACCTTGACCCTGGGCTTGGCGGGGGCAGGACGAACGTGGATTTGGCACAGGGCGGTAGACGACCATTAGAGCAACGCGTATATGAAATATGAAAATGATCCATGATCCATGAAA
This sequence comes from Conchocele bisecta, assembly GCA_029237695.1. Lineage (NCBI taxonomy): Eukaryota > Metazoa > Mollusca > Bivalvia > Lucinida > Thyasiridae > Conchocele > Conchocele bisecta. Next base: position 32,936,974 of record CM055274.1, read on the forward strand.
GAAAACAGAAAGTATAAGATATTTACCCAAGCGTTAATGTTTTTGAAGCACTAAGTATGTGACCTTGACCCTGGGCTTGACGGGGGCAGAACGAACGTGGATTTGGCACAGGGCGGTAGAGGACCATTAGAGCAATGCGTATATGCGTGTTCGAGTTATGCTCTGGATACAAAATCAGAGCACGAAACAACAAAGGGAGATAAGTAAACAAGAATTCCGCGGAATCAGATGCCTCGCCTCGTCCCGCCTTGACCTCGAGCCTGGGCCCGAAAGCAATTTTCACTGGCCCGAACATATTATACAATTATTGACTAGTGAACCATAGAATATCAGATTATATTCTATGGCTCACTAGTCAATAATTGTTTTATTATATGATAATAGTCTGTACATAGCACTTACGACCTTATGCTACTAGACAAAAATTGAAAAAGAATTTGAAAAAAAAAATGAAAAAATAAAATGGAAAAAAAGTTTAAAAATTAAAAATAATATGCTTGCTACTGGAGCCCAGAATTTTTTTTAATAGTCCTATATTTATCTACATATATCTGCACAGGTCCACATAATGCCACAATATTTTCAACACAGTTTACGGAAATGTAATATAATCATTTACCTGTATAAATTACCTGTAAGTGGTCAGTGGTCAGTTGCACATGCTAGCACATGCACAGGTGAATAGTCTGTATATAGCACTTACGACCTTATGTTACTGGACAAAAATTGAAAAATAATTTGAAAAAAAAAATGAAAAAAAAAAATGAAAAAAATAAAATGGAAAAAAAAAGTTTAAAAATAATAATGCTTGCTACTGGAGCCCAGATTTTTTTTCCAGTCAAATTGAAAAATAATTTGAAAAAAAAAAAAAAAAAAAAAAAAAAAAAAAAAAAATAAAAAAAAAAAAAAAAAAAATGACAAAAAAAAGTTTAAAAATAATAATGCTTGCTATTGGAGACCAGATTTTTTTTTAATAGTCCTATATTTATCTACATATATCTGCAGAGGTCCACATAATGCCACAATATTTTCAACACAGTACCCAATGTAGTGATTTACCTGTATAAATTACCTGGTCAGCAGTGGTCAAGCACTGGACATCTGCACATGCTAGCCCATGCTAGCACATGGTTCTCCCAGTTTCTATTGTTCTCTCTACAGGTAAGGTGTACAGAGCACACGAGAAAAGGTGTACAGAGCAGACGAGAAAACAGGTCTTCATGCATTATTGTCCAGTTTGTAGAGTGCGCAAAACAAAAAAGGGAGATAACTGAAAAATTAGCTACGCAAGAGTTGTCATTCTTGTGCGCGACACACCTCCGGGTCGTGGTCTATGCACGTGTTGAAGTTTCATGAAAATATTCCAAAGGGTGGTCGAGTTATGCTCCGGACAGGAAATCAGTGAGCAAAAACAAAAAAGGGAGATAACTCAAAAATTAGCTATGCAAGTTGTCATTCTTGTGCACGACACACCTTCGGTTCGTGGTCTAATTGAATGTGTTAAGTTTCATAAAAATATTCCAAAGGGTGGTCGAGTTATGGTCAATCAGTGCGCGAAACAAAAAAGGGAGATAACTCAAAAATTAGCTATGCAAGAGTTGTCATTCTTGTGCGCGACACACCTTCGGGTCGTGGTCTATGCATGTGAAGTTTCATGAAAATATTCGAAAGGGTGGTGGAGTTATGCTCCGGACACGAAATCAGTGCGAGAAACAAAAAAGGGAGATAATTCAAAAATTAGCTATGCAAGAGTTGTCATTCTTGTGCGCGACACACCTTCGGGTCGTGGTCTATGCATGTGTGAAGTTTCATGAAAATATTCCAAAGGGTGTTCGAGTTATGCTCCGGACAAGAAGTGTCTGCGGCGGACGCGTACGCGGACGCGGACCGCGGACGCGGACCGCGGACGCGGACGCGGCGCGCTGTCAAATCCATAGTATCCCCCGACGGAGTCCAGGGGATACAACAAGAAGTCCGCGGAATCAAATGTCTCGCCTTGTCCCGCCGCCTTGACCTCGAGCCTGGGCCAGAAAGCAATTTTCTAGGGCCGAACATATTATACAATTATTGACTAGTGAGCCATAGAATATCAGATTATATTCTATGGCTCACTAGTCAATAATTGTTTTAGTATATGATAATAGTCGGTATATAGCACTTACGACCTTATGCTACTAGACAAAAATGGAAAAAGAATTTGAAGAAAAAAAACAAGAAACGATGCCACTTTTTGTAGACTATATGGCCGTGGCCTGCATGTCGCGCCTTAGGGTGAGGCATGGACACTAAAAAAAGAGGTATAGTAGATGGAAAAACTTTAACCGGACACACGGACGGACGGACGGATGGACGGACGGAAGGACGGACGTATGCCAAAATGCCGACTATATCGCGCTTTCCGCAAGCGGGCGCGACAATGATGATAAACACCCATGTGAAGTATCAAGGTAATGGGTGAAGCAGTTGCAGAGATATAGTACACGAAAAAATCAAAGTAATTTGACCTTGACATTGGGCACAGGGGCCGCACGGTTGGGGGGTAGAATGAAAATATGGATGATGATAAACACCCATGTAAAGTTTCAAGGTAATGGGCGAAGCAGTTGAAGAGATATAGTATAACGAAAAACTTTAACCAAAAAACTTTAACCAGACGTACGTTAAAAAGTTAACGTTGAAAAAGTCAATTACGTAGAAATAATAGGTGAAGGTAAAAAAAATGGTCACATGTTGGATAGTTGTATGTGGTGGGCACCCCTTGGTTATGAAGCTGTGAAAGTTTGGTGGTCCTAGGTGGTACAGTACCAAAGAAATGGACTTAAACACGAAAACTTAACATTGTAAACGCGAAAAGTTAACATTGACTGTGCGGAAAAAATGGGTCAAGTTCAAAAAGGTAACATGTTGGATAGTGATATGTGGTGGGCACCCCTTGGTTATGAAGCTGTGAAAGTTTGTTGGCCCATAGTTGTTACAGTAACAAAGAAATGGACTGAAACACGAAAACTTAACATTGATTGTGGACGCCGCCCGCCTGCCTGGCTTTCGCCAATCCAATAGCGTGGATTATTTTCCCAAAAAAACCTGGCTAAAAATGGAAAAAAAGTTTAAAAAAAAAAGTTTAAAAAAAAAGTTTAAAAAAAAAAGTTTAACATGATTTTTTTCCCCAAAAAACCTGGCTAAAAATGGAAAACAAGTTTAAAAAAAAAAAGTTTAAAAATTAACAAAAAAATAATGCTCGCTACTGGAGCCCAGAATTTTTATAATAGTCCTATATGTATCTACATATCATATCTGCACAGGTCCACATATTGCCACAATATTGTCAACACAGTTTACGGAAATGTAATACCCAGGTATAATAATTTACCTGTATAAATTACCTGTAATAATTTAGCTGGACATTTAGTGGTCAAGCTGGAAATTTGCACATGCTTGCACATGCAGAAGTGTTCAACTGGAGAAGGCTATTGTTCTCCCTATAGGTAAGGTGTACAGAGCGCACGAGAAAACGGGTCTTCATGCATTAATGTTCAGTTTGTAGCATAGAAAGAAATAGAGTTTGACCCTGGAGCCCGGAATTCTTTTTAATAGTCCTATGTTCGTCTACATATCATAGTAAAGGTATGTATAAAGTTTGATGACTGTAGCTGATAAGGTGTTGAAGTAATGAGCGTAACACGAAAACTTAACATTGAATGATGACGGCGTCGTCGACGTCGACGACGCCGACGACGCCGACGACTCCGGAAAAGCAAAACCTATGTCTCGCTTTCCGCTTCGCTGGCGAGACAAAAACGACCTTTTGACCTTTCGGCGGCCATCTTTGATGACATAACCATCCGAGTTTGACAAAAAATGCACCAGTGTGATCGCCTAGTTGATACCTTCAATTTGATATACGACATGACCATATCCGGTCAAAAATAAAATGTGACCCCAATTTGACCCCACGGGCCACGCCAATTTTTGACCCCGGGGTCACCATTTTAACAACTTTTTTAGACGGCGGCCATCTTGGATTACGTAATGACGTCATTTTAACAATTTTGTAATCCCCCTACCTAAGGACCATGATCATGAAGTTTGGTGACCATAGGCCTAATGGTTACCGAGGAGAAGACGTTTGAAAATGTTCACGGACGACGGACGACGGACGACGGACGCCGGACGACGGACGCCGGATGACGGACACATGACACATTGCGGTAACAATAGCTCACATGAGCTTCGCTCAGGTGAGCTAAAAATCTTCTCACGAACCGCCTGGCCGATTTCGACGAAACTTGTTATGAATGCTCGATAGTTAACGTCGTTTCAAATTTATAAAAAAAAATGCGCCTGGGTCAAAAATGGACCTGGCACCAGGTCAGGGCGGTATTCTGATTTCAGGACTGAATATATAGTTTACGTATGTAAATACTGAGTTCTGAATTTGGGAATTTCCCTCATGATGGAGAGGTTGAATGCCGGATACTACAACCTGTTGTCCCAGCCTTAGATGACCTTAGTTAAACACCAATAATCAATCGATTTATAAAAAAATTTTTTTTCGTCCTCCAGCTCCTCGTGTATGTTTTTCTTATTATTTGTGAAAACAATTGTTTTCATAAATGACATATTTTGGCCGAAATGCACCGGTAAAAAAACTTTGACTTTACTGATACCCGTCGAGTATATGAACCTACTGCATGCTATCGAATCATAGGTGATCATAACAAAATAACGTAGGGTGAAACCTGATAGGAAACTCACAACTTTTAAGAATGGCCCTTTCCATTGTATGCATATACTAATAGCATTTTGTGTCATGTACATGTACCAGTGATTGCAACCTTCAGATTTTTTATTAGTATGGGAGCCCTACTGCTCTGCATAGAACATGTTTGTTAATGGCCCTAACTATACAATGGGTGTCCAGAGTTACGTATACTTTTGTTAGAACTTAAATGTCGGTTGGAGTATCTCTGTATAAATCATATTGAAATCAACATATTCAGTAGCCTATTTCACCAACATTGCAAAGTATACATTAGTAGCAAAGTATACTTTGAGGGAGAAATTTTCAATTTTTTGAAAAATTTATTAGTTTTTATTATACTGAATTTATTACATTATCACAGCCATTTAATGGCTGTGATAATGTAATAAATTCAGTATAATAATTCTGCATACTTTTAATCATGAAATATATGCATTTGTCAGTTCTATATGAAATAATGCATGAAATAATGCATGAAATAATTCAGGAAAAATAAATGATTACTCCCTCAAAGTATACTTTGCTAGTAAAGTATACTTTGCAATGTTGATGAAATCGTCTACAGGTCGCCGACATCGGAACCCGATCGCGACTTGATGTTGTACCGACGTGACTAATTTGAAATTTCCATAAATATATAACAAACCTTAAAATAGTTTATCATGTTTGTCATGTTTGTTGCAAAAGTGTACGTAATTATGGATCACCCCTGGTATACCTGGTATACACTATTCCGATTTATTAGGGCCCCGCCCCTGTCTTTCTGTCCGTCTGTCTGTCCGTGTATTTTTTTCCCCAAAAACTTAACCGCGCGTAAATGGCCTATATTTTATGTTTCCTTGGTCGGAATCCCTTAATATTTCACACACGCATTCCTCTAAGGGTCCTCCACCGCCATCTGACAAATCCACGACCGTGCAACCCTCGCTAACCCCAGGGTCAAGGTTGTATACTTGGTGTGTCCCGAAAACTTAACCACAGGTGAATGGCCTATATTTTCTGTTTCCTTGCTCGGAATTGCTTCATATTTCACACACGCATTGCTCTAACGGTCATCTACTGCCATGTGACAAATCCACATTTGTGACGCCCCCGCTAAACCAGGATCAATGTCACATACTTGCTACATTCTGTAACTCCACAAACTTTTACGCTCAAGTAAATGGCTTCTTTATTGAATGGCTGCCACGGGGCCCCGAGTGTGTCCACTGACCACATTTTCTAGTTTGATGTTACCATTGTCCACATGCATGTACGTCACTCATTCCGCATTTTTGTTTTCATGTAGTAACTCGTTTGTAGCGAGGTTGACTGTAATTTCCTTTCTGTGCGATAGCTCGCCTACGGTCATTCACATTACTTAGCAAAGAAATGTGTTGTCTTTAAGAAATGCAACAAATAAACAAACCATTACAATTGGGAGCATGGGTGGGAGGAGGGAGCATGTGATGGGTAATTTAACGATCAGGGTTCATCCTTACCGGAATTCCGACCTACATGGTTTGGCCCTCCTGTACCGTAATGGCCCCCTGGTACTTGAAATCTAAATCCTGTTATGCCCCATCAAGAAAGTATTCAAAGTAATAGGATTAGAGTTTGTCCTGAGAGATATCTGTACGGATCATATTTATTTTTTTGGGGGAGGGGGGGTGGGGGTGGGGGGGGGGGGGGGGGGGTGGAGGTAGCTAAGTGACTCTGTGTGGTGGCATGGACCTGGCACCAGGTCGGGATATTCTAATTTCTAATAATCCATCCCGTTGGCCCGGCCTTACATGACCCTGACTGTTGATATGCCGTTAAACAGTCATTAAAAAATTTGGGAGCATATTGTTGCCGCTTTGTCCGTTTGTACGGCGTCCCATGTACACAATTCTAGTTTATGAACATTGTCTTTAATAGTTTTAATTTACTTATATTTGTATATGCCCAATACGCTTGTACATACGTGTCTTACTTCATAACAGTAATTTGTATTAGTTCGGGAGCATATTGTTGCCGCTTTGTCCGTTTGTACGGCGTCCCATGTACACAATTCTAGTTTATGAACATTTTCTTTAATAGTTTTAATTTACTTATATTTGTATATGCCCAATACGCTTGTACATACGTGTCTTACTTCGCAACAGTAATTTTTATTAGTTCGTTTTTTTTATAATTTTGACCCGCTGGCAAAAAAATGTAGATCAAACACTGTATAAATCAATTCGAAGGTGTCAACTAGGCGATCTCTTATGAGCATTTCTTTCGTCAAAATCATCCAAGATAGCCACCAAAATATAGAAAGGTTGTTATTTTACAAGATTTCAAATGTAATAATTCCACGCGAGCAATACATATCCATATGTTTAGTTTCCATTGGTCTAATTCAATCAATTTCTGTTTGTACTGATGGCTGGCAGCCTGCCAGTGGGGACATTCGTGTCCCATGGATACATTACTTGTCTTTTACTATCAGAGCCTTGTCGGTTTTATCGACCATTCTAGTTGATCATTTAGTTTAATTCACCAGATAATATGTATGGAATAGTATACATATTCTAGGAATATGAGATCGTCAACAGATTAATGTAAATGTACATGTTACTTAATTCTCAGAATCTCATTCCTGACATGCAAAAATGGGCATATTTTGTGTCTTGTTTTGCATATGTTTTCACATGTAGCATGTTTAGTATCTACATGTATGTGTCTGTATGTATTTTGAGTATCGCTTGTAGCCAGTGCTACATGACAGGCACAGGTTGAAGGTACGGACCTAGGCCTATAAATGCATTAAATATACATTAGATACATGTATACCCAAAATCATCCATAAGTGGAAAGAAAATGGCCACCAAAAACATCAATAACAATATCACACATTTATTGATGTTTTTGGTGGCCAATTCTTTCTTCATTTATGGATGATTTTAGGTATATCTAATGATATTTAATGCATTTATAGGCCTATGTCCGTTAATTCCACCTGTGGTCTTAGGCATTAAACTCTTGCATTATAATAACGGAGTGGACCGGTGTGTTCTAATCTATCGTCAAGTTGTATATCTTTGGCCATTTTGCTGTTTCTATCATGAACATGATGAATGTTAGTATGAATAGTAAGCACTTCAGGAATGGAAGTCGATGCACAGTTCATGGAACACATGGTTATTCATGTGCAGTAGATTCTGTGATGGAAGTATTCCACTATGGAATATTGAGATACGTCAGTGATGCTGAGAAGCAAGAATTACACCATCCACTAGTTGATCGCCTCCTTCATGTTAGTGACTTGCGTAGCTATATGAATCCAGACTGCGATATGCGAGAAGAAGTGTGGAATTGGCTTATTGACAACTTGCCAAATGCTTTCAAGCCCAAAGGTAGAGATGATGCCGTGATCATAGAAGCATTTGAATGTCTTGCAAATGGACAGACTGGAACCTTATTCAACACTTCATTTTCAGGAAGGTTAACTTGTCCTACATGTATATGTAATAATGGTGGTCAAATAACCGCTTCTGCTGGACCAGTTTATGACTATCTGCAAGACATCCATAAACAGTGGCCTGGACAATTTGGAAAAGTGCTTGAGGCTGCAATACGACGAGGTCTGAAAGAAGAATATGCCAGCAAATGCAAGACATGTACAGTTAAATTACAGGTTGAGAAGGATTCTGAGAAGCTGACTCTGTCAACCTTTCTCATAGTGCATGTTGGTGTTTTAAATGGCAAAAATATAATGCACCCACCTGTAACTGTACCAGAAGAAACTACAGTGAATGGTATTTGCTATACACTTACTAGTGCAGTGTGTGTCAGGCCAGGCCATTTTTACTGTATCGTTAAGGACGGACAAACTTTTGTAGTTCTTGATGACCTTCAAGAAGACGAGACGTCATATGCAACATTTGGTGCAGCATTAAATAGGGACCCACGACTCTCGAGCACATCAATTGAATTACAAGCAAACAATGGAGTATACATTCTCATATACTCAGACAAAACAGACCATTTGATGCCAATCATTCAGAGGAACAACAAGGACAACATAAATGATACGACAAGAGTTCCTGAAGATTTGACGACAAGCCTACCTGAGGATTTGATGACAAGTCTACCAAGTACACACATCAACAATCACGCTATTAACAATGTGCATGCAAATACCCACAGTAGGGAGAGACCCTGCAAGCTTATTGCTGGAATTGACACGGTCAGAACATAATGGAAGCTGTGATATTAGTAATGCTTTGGGAACGCAAGATTCGGAGTTGGTTATTCCTTCGAACCCATCAACAAAGACGCCTTCCAAATTAGACCACTCGCACACTTCTACCAATAACAGAAAGAAAATGCCAAATGATGGCACACTGGGGCCACTATCTTCTCAAATATTGAGTCAGCATCATGATGGCAGTTTCTTTGAACCGGTTGTTGAGGCACCAGATAAGTTCAACCCTCAGCGGCACAGTAGCCCAGTTGCAGCATCAGTCCACTATGTTGTCAATGTTACTGAACATAGAAAACTACCACACAAGATGAAGATTAAACCAAGTGAAATTGGAAAAGAATTCAGTGACGATGAAGTTGACTGGAAACTTACTAAATTTGGTGGTTACAATGTAAAGGCTATACACTTGTACAATAGCGATTACTTTGAGTGTAAGGGTGTATTTAAGGCAGCGAATATTTATGGTGACATTGAAAATCACGGTTTTACAAAAATTGACAATATTTTGTGTCAATCAAAAAACATTTCATTGCGTGATTCCTTTTTGTGCAAAGGACGCAATAGAATTTGGATTAGAAAAGATGCATTGCTTGCTATTCTTAACAATGAGGCATGTACATGTAGACAGAATACTGCTGTAGATTGGGTAAAACAGGTAGTTTTAAAATTTCGCCACAAAAGAGCCAGGACAAGGTCAGTCAAATCCGATACAGATCAGAGCATTGAGTCAGACGTGTACAAATCAAGATTAGGTACGACACATAATAACAACACATCGACAGGTGAGATAGACGTCAATGGAATTTCAGTAACTTTCTATGTCGAAAAAGATGTTCTGTACGTCAACACAAATGAAATATTTAGTGCGATGGGCCTGTCAAGCCACAGAATAAATCGAGGATTTGTATCAATTGATCGTTACCTTCACGCTGGAGGATTTGCGGATCCAACTAAATGCTTCATCATGAATGGTAGGGAAAGACTTTACTTTAAAGTTGAAGCCATACATATTCTGATGGCAAATTTGTCAACAAAGGTGTTGAACGTTGCTTCCAAAGACAAGTTCTGTAGAGCATTTTCAAAAGCATTAGGGGCACTTGCAGTAGAAAAACACACGTGTAGAACAGAATCAGTGAAGGTAAAAAAGGCAGACTCAGTTAGTGCCATTCAAACATTAATTAATGATCAATTTAATGGCGACAAAGAAGCGTTTTGGAACTCGCTGTCAGACAAGGTTTTGACCACCGATGTTACAAAGTACATCGTGGAACGTGCTCAAGATAGGTCGAAGAAAGGCGCAAAACATATGAAGAAGTGTGTAAAAGAAGTATACCGTGGCATGTTCCCCATGTTGCCGGTAGATTTGGTGAACATTTAAGAACATTTCAGTGGAGTCCACCTCACCAATGAGAGGAGTAAAATACTACTAGGTATCATACCAACTCGTATCCAGGAAATGGAAGTGAAATACAAAATGTCGAAGGAATTCATGGCAGTTATGCTGCCAAAAAGAATTTCAACTGGATGGACCGTTGATGCATCACGTTTGCTTGAAGTATTACAATTCAAATATTCATTTCTTGAAGGTACACTTTTTGCCAAACTTCAAGGTGATGGTAGGTTAGTTGGTGGTCGCCACTCAACATATATAGGACTCAACATTATGAATCATGACCTGAAACTACGAGGCATATCATACCAGAACCCAAAAGATATTTGTCCCATATCAGTATTATATGAAAGCGATTCAAGAGACAACCTAGAAAAGAATATCGGTGAACAGAATTCATTGAAAGATATGATATCCTCTGCCCCTGCCAATATTCAGTTCTTTTTGGGAGGTGACGAGATGTTCCTGGAAGCCATTCTAGATGGTTCAAACATACTTGGCCCCACTACAAATACTGGCTGGAACATTTATCATGAATGTGACAAGGAACAGAACAAATCAGTTGCAGACAATGGCTTACGGACCGACATAAATATGCCACTGAGCAGGGAACACCCAGAATCTCTTCTACACAACATACCAATAGAGAGGACAGTATTTTGTATTTTACATGGTCTGGCACGCATGTGCAGAAGCATGTGTGGGCTTCACGGTTGCAGAGAAAGTTCAGAAAGTGCTTGTTTAAAGCTTCATGTCGAAAGATTGGGTTGGTCAATCCTACAACTGAGCTTGATCGTGAAGGCAACAAGGAGAAGCTAACTGAATTGTCGTCCATAGTGTCTGAAAGGATGCAGTTTCCTCAGATGAAAGGGCTGTTGGAAGGTAGATCGTATATATTGTGTGGCAATGTGCCGAAGTATAGTGGGAAAAAAATGACGCACCAATGTGTTACGGACCTCATAAAAGAACATGGTGGCAGGGTAAAAAAAACATACCTGGTAGTTCAAAGGGACGGTCGACGAAACAGTATATTCTGCTAGTGAACATTAAACCAGGAACAAAAATTCCGAAAGTTGTTGCTGGCGCAATCCGGAGGGGATATACTGTGGTAGATTATAGGTTCCTGTATGAGTCTGTGGACATGAAGACATTGCAGGATGTCGCAAAATATGTACCATCAGTCGTTGGTAATATTGCTAGAAATATCAACGTGATGCCATCCTTGTACCACAAACATTTAAAAAAAAGGGCGAAGAGGGTGACCTTGCTGAAAGAACGTCGTAAACAAAGAGCAAATACAGAAAAGCAAGTTAAAGCCCCTCGGAACCTTGCAATGTTTTATGCCATAGTGAAGAGGAGAATTCTTGAAGAAGAAAAAACTGTCTTTTGCAAAAAGTGCAAAACTTCTTGGACAATTTTCCAAAGAGAGTATGACGCTACCACCTTTTGAACGAAAACTTTGTACTTTGAAACTTGGCAACAGCTTAAACAACAGCAGAAGGTTCAGGCGGAGAAAGTAGCTACTTTGGTGTCATATAACACAACAGAGAATCCCAACTACATCAATGTGGTGAAATCGATGAACTGTATTTAACACTTACATGTGTTACCGGTATGAAATATATAGAGAATTGTATGTACCGGTACATGAATATTTATGTTCTAGGTAAATGTGGTGCTGAAATGTGAGACATATATTGTAAGTTTACATATTTTGCGTGTAGAACCTTAGTCAACCATGGTGACGGTACTGAATTTGTTCACCATCGTCGAAATGTTGCTTTTTTGTTGTTAAAGATGCATAACCTTACATTACGTAAACAAATATTTTTACGGAAATTAGACGGATACCTAATTTTGTAATCATTCCACAGGTTTCCAACATCTGGAGCGACTGTTTTGTATATAATATTAACTAATTTCTCACTCCTGTGCGGTGAGTGACGCGCGTCAGTGTCAGTACAGTGAAGAAATTGTGAGTAAATTCAAATATTTGAATTATTCTGATAAATTACGGATGTGAAAATAATTAGGACTTCTCAATATTTCATAAAGTATCATTATTGCACACCAGAAAATGCATTGTACAAATGACTATTGAATTCCTTTGAATAAATATTGATTTTTGTTAATATTTTGAGACAATGTGCTTATTTTCCCTGTACGGACAGACAGTGACAATGCACAGTAGTGAGAAATTATGTAATACTGTGTGAAAACGAACGTTTTTGACGTTGGAATCGTGTGCAATGATTACAAAATTAGGTATCCGTCTAATTTCCGTAAAAATATTGTTTGTGTAATGTGAGGTTATGCATCTTTAATTTGCCATCTGGGAGAGAGATCCCAGAAAAAGTATGGATTATGATCTTATTAATTTGCATATGAAACACAACTTCATCATAGAGTGATATTGATGTTCTATGCCTGTAGTGGACAACAATTTTATTTACTGCTTGTCAATGTTCTTATTCTAGTATGCATGTATCGATTAAAATGAATGTTTATGTAACACAATATATATGTATATGGATGTGTTGTTTTTACATGTTTTCGTTGAATGTGTTATTATCATGATTTACATTGATTCTGAGAATTAAGTAATTATTGGTAGAATTTTTTTATTGATCTGTATGAATGTTAGTGCTGGACAATTGCATAATGTCATGTAGACTCAGAGACGGGGGAAATCCATGGGGGATAAAGACACTACAACACCAACCGCACTCAAACAAAACAAGAATGTTGATGTCGCGGAATTCAATGAAGCGTGCTTACATTTATGTAATTTTCTTGGTGTCAAGGGCACATTATTAAATAGGATCTAGAAAATGAAATTGTCAGATTGTCAGGTATTGGGCGAAATATGGCAAAAACTCACAATAAAATACTATGCAACATTGCATTTGCTCACGGGAAATTAGGTTTTGAGAATTAAATAAGAGATATGGTCGATGGAAAATCAGTTTCACCACTGTCTTGCCACTTTTTCGACAGATGATCAATACCATCAAGACTGTCCTCCATTCTTTGCCACGCAATGGGTACATCAATGATCGGTGTTCATCCTTATGTGAATGCCATGCCAACTTACATGTTTTGGCCCTGATGTACATTTTCGGCCTTCTGATACTTGAGAGATAAATCTTGTTATACTCCATTGAAAGTGATATGACTAGTGTTGATCATATATTACTTTTTGTGTTGTAGCTAAGTGATGTGAACCTTGCACCAGGTCATGATTTTCTAATTTCAGGGCTGAATATATTTTTTTCCTGTAAATACTCAGTTCCCATTTTGGGAATTGCCCTCATTATAGACATGTTAAATTCGGGATATACCCGTTGACCCGGCCTCAATTGACCTTACATGTAGCTATTGATAGGATGGTAAACACCAATAATCGATCAATCAATTTTTGAATTTTGCCAATTGGTTCTCAATAACATAAGAGCTAGGGTATTGGTCTGTCTGAAACTATATACATGTATCTAACATCATGATTTTAAGCTCTCATTTTATTACAGGAATAGAAAATAAACAGTATATGCCTGATCATTTGCCAAACAAGTTGCATGTACATGTTGAAACATTGAATCTTTGATGGACTACAATGTAGCAGGCTGTATAAACTTGGTACACTGCTAATTGTGGATTGTTTTCTCTTATATTCTCATGATATGCAGGGACTGGGAGAAAAGTGACTATGTTTCCCCGTGAAATATTGCATGATTTGTATACACACAATATACATGTACACAATGGATAAATAATGTAGAACAATTCATATTTTTGTATTGTAGCTTACAGTGGCTATTCTCAGAAATAATAAAGCTTTTACTTCAAACTCCAATAAAATCTTTGCTAGTCTGGTATCTACATTTTTAATATAATTTTTAATTGAACTACCATCAGTATAGTCGCTGGATGGGTTTCTGGTATTTGCAGTTTCTGTGGTATTTCAAATCTGACTTGCTTTTAGACGGCAAAGAAGATTTGCACATAGCTGCAATGAAAGTCAAACTTACAAATGCATTCTGTTATAACCGTCGTTAGTTCAACAAAGTGTAATCAACGAAAACTCACACAACCTTCATATCTGTTTAAAAGATGAAATTATGGTGGTTACTGAGTAGTACCAAATGTTTGAATTATATTAATTTACGTATTATGAATATATTTCATCCTTGTTTAGTGTACCTCCTATATTATTTTGTTCTACCTTTTACAATTTATAAATACATATATTGATGTAGCGGCAATAATTTAGTATCAATATATGCATATGGAAGTTTCCACCAATGACACTTCTATGGTCTGTTCCAAGTCATTTTGCAAATGAATTTTGGCCAAATAGACAGCATGTTTATTTGGTCAAAACCCATCGGCAAAATGACTTGGAACAGACAATCGTCAATTATAATTTGATGATACATTATATTTATATTCCTTAATTTTGGCATAAAGCTCCTATGATATATAAGTACATACAATTATGGTAAATAGTAATAAAAACAACTGTACCTTTTACTCAACATTCTGTGTTCTTGTGTTTGTTGATTTAGCAGATGCCCATACTGCCATGTAAGATATACAAGTATGAGCCACTTTCAGGCGTTAAATCCACCTATTACCAACCCCTACCTCCCTGAGTACGACCTTGCTATGGTCAATGGTTATTTTGGTGTCTCAATTTGGCAAGACACATTCATCCTGTGATCCTAGCATGTTATGTAATAGTTATAGTTCATTTATCAAACTTTTAGTGAATTAATTCTGAGCGAGCAGAGGGAGCTGAGCGACCAGAGGGAGCAAGAAATTAGTTCACTAAAAGTTTGATAAATGGACTATAGCGTACTTATTGCTTTGCACGCCCCACCCTAGCACGTGCCCGTGTAAACACAGTCAGAATATAATCGAATTACTTATACATGTACAAGTACATAATACATAATAATATATAATGTACATAATAAGTGATGCTACTTCGATGTCTGAATAACAAACATCATACATGCAGCCCCTGATCAGATTGATGCGCAGGCTGATCTGGGGTTTACGCTAGTCGCACATGGTGTCAAGGTTTTGTATATAAAAAGTGTGAAACTTTTGCATGAGCTCGCTGTGTGTACTGTACATGTAATCGGAGCTCCAGATAAGGTGCTTATTTAGATCAAAATCTTAGAATGTCTTTTTAATTTCTTCACTAAAAATGGCAAGTCGGGAGTGATTTAGAATTGTCTCGATGAGACGATTCTAGAGCACTCCCAACTTGCATTTTTTTGTTGGGAAAAGTACCCGGGAGATTTGGTCAGAATACCCACCTTAACTGGAGCTCTGGTAAATAATTTATTGGAACATTTAATCAACACATTTAATATATATTGAAGAGTCACCAACATGCACCAGGTCAGGATATCCGAATTTCAGGGCTGAATAGTTTCTGTAAGTATTGAGCTCTGATTTTGAGAATTCCCCTCATTATGTACAGGTTGCATACAGAATATTCCAACCCGTTGGTCCGGCCTTAAATGACCCGGCCTTGAATGACCTTACATGTTGATAGGCCGTTCAACACCAATAATCAATCAATCTAAACTAGATTGGGTATTGCGCAATACAATACAAAAAGTATTGTTTACTGACAAAGCAGTGGGACAAGTTTAGCTGCCACTCTCTGATAACTATTTTTCCTGTTTATCCGTGAACATATCCACACGCATTTGAACCGTCTCAAATAGTGGTCACACTGTATACATCTGTGGAGAAATAATACAAAAATCAGCTTTTCCCCCCATGAACTGCTCAACATCAGACTAAAGTGTCATATAAACAGGAGAGGGTCAAGTACCTTTATGTGGTACTTATAATATCTGACTATGGCTCTTCAATGTTCAAATTATTTCAGTTCATTCATACATAAGGGTATTTATCTCTCGAAAATATGCTGATTGGTTTGACAGTGTAGATCAAGATGAGACGGCTCATTATGATCATCCAGTTCATCTAGATCTACTTTATTGAAAGCATGACAATTCATGAATTTTGGAACCATGAACTATGTAAATCTTGGGGAGTATGATTACTGCTTCCTGGTAAAATGTACATGTACATGTATACAGAGATTATCACTAAATGGAGTCTGTGTTATGTGTAAACATGTGTGTAAATACCACTTGACCAGCTGTTCATCTGGAAACAAAAGACAGTAGTCCGGCAAATTGGTTCTGGGGAAATAAAGATGATCACTGGTCACTGCCCAGTGGTTTTATCGGGTGTTATCTCTTAATGGCCTTTTTTTTATAGGATTGCACAGTGGGTGGTCACTATGGCTAAACGCTGTTTGTATCCAGCAATTTTGTTTTAAAGGAAAGTTCATGTCATGTACGAAAAATACCGCCGATATTCTAAATCAATATCGGCGAAATACGGCGAAGCGATAAATGTGGTTTTCTTTAAAAGATCCCGGATCAAAGAATACAAAAATGGACCAATTTAATAACCCTTTCATCCCTATTGTGATTGTGACTGGAGAAACGGAGCTTTAATATGGGTTGTGACCAGTCTAGATATTGATCAGCTAACATACTCGTTCAACCTGATATTAAAGGATCTATGTTTGCTAGATCTATGATGGATGTTTCATTGACTGAATTGGGAACAGTGTAGACCCTGATCAGACTGCGCGGAGGCGCACTGATCTGGGATTACACTGGTGGCATAATTCATAAGCCCCATTTCTCCAGTTACAACAACATTTTATATAACAGTTAACTATATAGTCGGCACTTTGGTGTGCATTCGGATTTGCATGTGTGACCAGCTTAGTTATGGATCCACAAGCACATGTCTACAGCTTCATAATGATATATAGTGTTTGTTGTAAGCATGACGGGTGTTTCACTGAGTGACTATAAAATTACGAACAGTGCAGATTCTAATGCGGAGACTGCCCTGGGTCTTCACTGATCCGAAAGGCCATATTTAATATTAAAGCCCCATTTTGTCAGACGTCACATTTAAATTTCCATTGTATAAATTTAATAATCCTCAAATTATTTCAAAATTTTTAATATTGTGTTTAATATTATTAGTACATCTATATTTTTGCATATTTTATTCTTTTTCAGTACCAGAAAATGTGAAACCACTACTGATACCGAATGCGTTTTCTGAAAAACTGAAGTTCTACAACGAAGTACTATACGAGGTGTTTCAAGAATCGTATCATCTAATGCCTGCAACATCTTGGAAAGAATATGTTATTGCTCAACGAACTCACAGATGGGATGTAAAATGCGAAGTGGAAGAAGCGATCAACAAGCTAATGCATCTAACAGATCCCACATGCAAGGATGGAAATACAATGAATCTGCGCTACCAGGCCATGCCAAAAGACGTCCGAGTTAACGATGTGAAACGAGCTGAAGGATCAAAAGTAACATTAACAGATGTGCTGGAAACCACAAAAAAATTCAATCAAGACTTTCCAAATTTAGGAACCAGCTGTTCAACCAGGAATTGTTAGTTAAACCACACGAAACATCGCAACTCCAGTTTTACGATAAATGTATAGGCGAGCTGAATACGGCAGTGCAAGCTGAAAGTCTGAAGTTGGATAACATTATTCATACACATACAGTGATGCGGTCCAAATTTTACCCGGCAGCCATAAATACAGCCGATGAAAAGCGTAGGAAAATAAGACAAAAGGAGCAAAGAAAAAAGAAAAGGCATAGAAATGAAAATAAAGTGATTCAAAACTCAAACAACTGTCTGTTCTGATGAACGGACCAGGCTCTTTATTTACAACCTACGGTGAAAAGGCGGCAACAGAAATTCCATTTGAAACCATTGGAATATATGCTATCGCATGGTGCTTTCCATGAGTTAGTTATTCCGCAGATAGAAAGTGTCATCTCTGTATTGAAAGCGCGAAAATCATTAAAATCGAGTGAGGCAGCAAATCGACCGGCAGCAAAAAGGCAAAAGATACAAACTGCGCAACGCCAAACATTGTTTTCATTCTTCAAACCAACCAACACGTGAATAGCCGCGATACCGAGCAGTGACACCGAGTCGAAACCCAGCACGTCTATAGCAGCAGCTAGACCGGGCACCGACCGACACCGAGTCTGATCCCGACCCAGGAACCAGTAGTACATGTAGTAGCAGCGACACTGAATCAGATTCTGATTGCTAGAAATTATCGCCTGGGTGAATGTGGACATTGGTCAACATTACTGAACGATATGTAAATTTACATGTGCAATGTCTAGTATAGTATACTATTAAAATTAAATAGGATCTATTAAAGCAATTTGCCATTTTAAGCCTTTCAACTCCATGCAGATCTCGATCTAGACTATACATGTAGCAGTTTTGCAAGCAGTGTAGATCCAGGTATGCCGTCTCATAAGGATCTACTCTATTTGCGTAGCTGATCCGAGGGTAAGAACAGACTTGTTACCATCAAAATCGTACCAAATGTTCAGCATGTCCAGTTCTTGGACTTGGTATTTACCCTAATTATTCAGACACTATTTTGGGACAATCCAAATACTTTTTGTTAAAAATGATCTAAACTGTGTATGATAGATGTGTCACTGACTGAATGGCAACCAGTGTAGACCCTGATCAGAGTGCACGGATGTTTTTCAAGCCCCCCCCCCCCCTCCATGAATTATTTTAAAAAATTTGGAGGCCCCCCCCCCCTCAATATCTGTGAAGATTTTCGGGCCCCCCTCTGGCGCAGTTGATATTTTCGGCCCCCCCCCCGGCATTTCATCCAACCCCCCCCCCCCCCCCCCCCGGCGATAAATAATGACCAGTCCCTTAGAACTGCAGAGCTATATAAGGTATTTAAAAACTTTAACGCAGATTTCGGAATGCAAACTTCTAAGTCATTTTACCTTGACCTTGGGCACAGGCATGCATATATGGATAATGACTAATAAGCATATGAAGTTTCAGTGGCGGATACACAATTTCACCAAGGGGGGTGGGGGCACATGGAACTTGAACGAGGTATGCTCGTTCGTCGACTGAGCGGAGCGAGGGATTTTGCTAGGGGGGGGGGGGGGGGTTCGGGGGCATCCCCCCCCCGGAAAATTCTTAAATTGAGGAAGCCATTTCCTGCATTCTACTGCATTTTCTTCATAGCACTTGCTCAATATTTCGTAAAAAAAAAATCGGGATTTCTGAAGGAGGGGGCGGGGCGGGGCGCCCCCCCCACTGAATCCGCCTCTGAATGTCAAGTCGATGTGACTTAGGACTGCAGAGATATAAGGTATTTAACAAACTTTAACGCATATTTTGGACGGACGGACGGACGCACGCTCGCACGGACACCCGGACGTCATTGTGATCACTATGTCTCGCTTTCCGCAAGCGGGCTCGACAAACAATGGGAACGAATTGATACATTTGGGGGGAAAACGCAATGAGAACGAATCGATTTGAGAACGAATTGACCAGATAATCATTTCAAAGTGCGTAACAATGATAGCGCTGTTAACTCACGTGGAACCAATCTTACACGGCATTCCTCCTGTAGTGGGGCGGATATGTAACATGTATTGGTGGAGTTGTGCACTTCTGGTTAGAAGCATGAAACTTTGGCCTGTGGTAGTTTTGGGTATGCTGATTCCAAAAATTGCGGGAACCACGATGGCAATCCAGCGGTTCTCACCTAAAATTAGGAAATTCAAAATGGCCGCCGCAAAACATTTTTGCCCATTAAACAGCTCTAAGTAGCCTGATTGCCCTAACCTTGATGTCTATACCTATGTTTTCGAGGTCGAGGAATCCAATAAAACACATGAGAAGACTCATAACCTACATCTTCATGCTGAAAATTTCAAAATATTGCTGTTATAACACTAATTTTTGTATTCATATACACTGTACTTAACTAAGCCGGAAATAGGAGCATGCTGGAAACTGGTGCATTTACCATAATATCACAATCCATTAATTTTCATGTACTTGTATTTCTAATATTGCAATATTGCGACATACCAAATACTATGACTGGTCACCGCACAGCTGGTACATGGTGCCATGAAAAGTCAGCGGCGGGATTTTACACACGCTCTACAACAACAACAACAACAAAAAAATCTGTCTGCAAAATCTGAAAGTTGCTTCTCATCTTGGAACTCGGTGAGTATTACTTACTACTATATTAGCAATACTAGTGTATGGTATTCATCTTCCCACCGATATCACTCCCAGGCAATGTCATTCCAACTGTAACTGATGATCAAGCGAGTTTGATACCTGCTGCCGTGAATGAAGATCAAACGCAAATGCCTTGGTTTGAAAACATGAGGACAGCTTTGGCTGATGAAAGCCAAACCTATCTAGTCAACATGAACATATCATGGTCAGCCTATTTTGCCAGCTTACAGTTGTACGTACCCAAGCCTCCTGCAATCATTGCTCTACTGCCATTGTTTCGAGATGGTGCACACTCAGCCGCTATGGTAAAGCATGGAATGCATATCATCAAACAAATCACAGTTCGTTGCAATCCAGAACAGATACCCGTTCTCACAGTTGATCAGCCATTATATGCAATCGCAAAAAGAATTCAGTGGAAATGGCCGGAGGTATATGGAGAAAAACAATATTTCATACTGATGGGGGGTCTTCATATAGAAATGGCCATGTTGAAAGTCATGGGTGATTGGCTTGATGGAAGTGGTTGGACCTATGTGATTACTTCAGCCGCTGTTACATCAGAGGGGCGTGCCGACGGTCTACAGAAAGGTTCACACACATCCAGAGGTCAATGGGCCCATCAGATAACAGCAGCTGCTCTGTTTGTTCTGCTACACAGGTCATATGATGAGTACCAAAAGATCACACCAGAGGATGAACAGCGACGATTTGATGAATGGTGCAATGAGATGGCGTCTGAGCATCCTCAGTTTGATTACTGGTTCAGAGTTTGGCAGTTAGAAATCCTATTCCTACAGTTTCTTAGATCGCAACGTCAACAGAGTTTTCTTCCATATGTAGAATCACTTCGGAGGATTATTCCATGGATGTTCGCTCTTGACCACTACCATTATGCTCGCTGGATGACGGTTCATGTAAGAGATCTACTTGCCCTAGAAGTGAACAGCCCTACAACTCATGCAGAATTCCTCAACGGCAACTTTGTTACGCAGAAAACAACTCACAAGTTCTCAGCACTAGCCCATGACCAAGTCCACGAACAGCTCAATGCAATGGTGAAAGGAGATGGGGGTGCCATAGGTGTCACAGAAAATGAAGCCGCCCTGACACGGTGGATGGTGGCAGGCCCAGAAACAGCTAGACTATTGACGGAGTTTGATGAAAAACATTCCATGAAAAGGGACATAGATCGCCACCATGAACAGATACCTAGTGTGCAAAAGAAATTCCTATCTCGAGTAAAGAGTGTCACTGATGTGATGGAGGAAATTGGAAACCCCTTTGCTGATACAAGTTCTGACCTCTACGCGCTTGACACTAAAGTGATAATGCCTGCTAGTGTGGTGAATGCAGTCCGGTCGGCAGAGGAAATCGGCAAAACACAATACCAGAAATTTGTTGTGGAGCATTTGAATGCCAATATCACTGCATTCAATGACACCATTCATAAGAACAATCTACCCTTGTTGAATTCCAGTTCAGGAAAGAAATCTGTGAAATCCTCTTCTAAAATCTCCAACCTACACAACGATGTACATCTCTTCTCAAGGATGTATATATCCTGCCAGGCTAGAGACAGTGATATGGATGCTTTCTTCAGGCATGAAAATCATGCATGGCCTCCATCATTGGCAGCGAATCGCAGCATGCACAAATCAAGCAAATCAGACTTGATGGAATGTTTGGAATCATTGGTACCTCAAGCAGAATCTGTTCCAAAAGTTGATGTAAAGATTGTTGATGGCGCTGCCCTTGTGCACATACTCGATCCAAAGAAGTCAAAGGCTTGTGTAAAAACTTTCAACGACTACTCACAGATGGTGTTCCTGCCATATTTGGAACGCATGCTCCAGGATGTTGTTCGTTTGGATGTGTCTGGGATGTATACAAGGATGACAGCCTGAAGGCACAGACACGACAGAACCGAGGATCTGGAAACATTCTCAGAGTTGCCAACAACACAAACGTGCCTGTCAACTGGAAGAATTTCCTGCGTTGCGATTCGAACAAAGAGAGTCTGTTCAAACTTCTAGCCAGTGCAATACAAGAGTTTCAACCCCCCGAACGGAAGCTAATCATCTCAACACATGGTGAAGAAGTTGTTTCACCAACCATATCCAATCTCTCGGACTTGTCCTGCGCTCATGAGGAAGCGGACACACGGCTCCTGTTCCATGCTTCCAATTCATTCAATCACGGATTCACCAAGCTGATGATACATGCTACGGATACCGATGTGGTGGTTATTGCAATTGCCATGGCAAGTGTATTAAAGGAGTGTGAAATATGGGTGGCATTTGGTCATGGGTCCAAAGTACGGTATATCCCATGTCACCAGATTTCAGCTGCATTAGGTGATGATGCATCTTGGGGTCTTCTGTTCATGCATGCAATATCAGGATGTGATACTGTTTCTGCCTTCTTTGGAATTGGAAAGAAAACAGCTTGGGCAGTGTGGCAAAGCATGCCTCAGTTTACACCTACGTTTGTTAGTTTATCTCGTGCTCCAGCTGAGATATCCCAAGACGATATGGAACAAATAGAAAGATATGTTGTCCTCTTGTATCAGCGAACATCTGCACTTTGCCATGTGAATGAAGCCAGGAAGCAGTTGTTCACCAACAACCGTAAGATGGAAAACATTCCTCCAACATTACATGCACTAGAACAGCATGTGAAAAGGGCTGTTTATCAGGCAGGGCATATCTGGGGACAGTCACTTGTAGGAAAGCCCGAGGTTCCATCACCAGATATATGGGGCTGGGAGAGAGTGAAAGATGATTCCCCATGGACTCCATGCTGGTCTACTCTGCCAGAGGCAGCCAAAGGTTGTCAAGAATTGTTGAAATGTGGATGCAAAAAGGAATGCACTGGAAGATGCACTTGTGTCAAAGCAAATCTGCCCTGTACACAATTGTGCTTCTGCTCGGGACAGTGTAACAGGGAGTAAGAAGTAAATCTTGGCCATGTTAACAACACTACAGTGACATAGTGACTGGTATGTTAAGAGTAATTCAACAATATTTTAAATGGACACATATGCTGCACTCTTAGCATATAGTTCCTGCATTATTGAGAAATACTTATTCAAATGATTGATTAATTGATTATTGGTGTTTAACGGCCTATCAACAGCCAGTATAATGTAAGGCCGGGTCAACAGGATGGTCAACCTGTAAAAAATTAGGGAAATTCCCGAAATCGTAGCTCAATATTTACATAAACTATATATTCAGCCCTGAAATTACAATATCCTGATCTGGTGTCAGGTCCATGCCACACCAGAATCAATTAGCTCACCCCAAAAGCAATACGATTAGCTTTTAATCCTATTACTTTCCTAATGGGGCATAACAGGATTTAGCTCTCAAGGACCAGGGGGCCAAAACGGTACATGAGGACCAAACCATTTAAGTCGGCATTCCGGTAAGGATGAACGTCGTTAGATTACCCTTCGCTACTACCTCCTACCTCCCAACATATTCAAAGGAACTGCGTGTACCTGATCATTCGATGGCTGAATAGTAGAGTTAAGCATATGTGTCCCTTTA
Source organism: Conchocele bisecta (assembly GCA_029237695.1). NCBI lineage: Eukaryota > Metazoa > Mollusca > Bivalvia > Lucinida > Thyasiridae > Conchocele > Conchocele bisecta. Next base: position 32,961,075 of record CM055274.1, read on the forward strand.
AAAGCATGAATGCCACACAATTGGATCACTTAAACTCATAAAAATTGTATTGGTGCAAAGATGGCAATCTGTGTACTCACTTTGATGTTGACAGTTGTTGGAAATTGTGCTATGACCGTTTAAAAAAAATCTTCTTGATGTAGAGTCTTCACATGTGTTTTATTGGATTGCTTGACCTAAAAAACATAGGTATAGACATCAGTATCAAGGCAATCAGGTTACTTAGAGCCGTTTAATGGGCAAACATGTGTTTTTCGGCGGCCATTTTGAATTTTGTAATTTTTAGCGAGAACCGCTGGAGTGACATCGTGGTTCCCGCAATTTTTGGAATCAGCATACCCAAAACCCCCCTAGTGCAAAGTTTCATGCTTCTAACCAGAAGTGCACACATATTTCACATATCCGCCCCACTACTGGCACGTATTGCAAATTAAACTCAGCGCTGTTCAACGGCCGTGACCCAATCAGCGATCCAGACACAATTCGTTCGCTATCAATGACCTGTGTTGTGTGCAGGGGATGCACGGGTATGGCATCGAAGGTCATCGAACGAATTACAACCCTAAAATCGAAGCAACAATTATATCTGTTATGCTTACATGCAGCATCACATGGCGACAGCTTACGAAAAGCGATATGAATGTGTTAACGACGAAAGTCGGGTGATACTATGTATGGATTTAGTTTACCACTCTCCTTGTCCGGAGCTAATCGTGACGACGGCTTGCTTTTGTAAAGTGGTATCTCGAAATCGCCACGGCTTTGAGGAAGATTTTCAATCATTTCAATGGTGAAAATTGCATTAATATACACGTTATATTGTTAATTATGTTCTCAAAATTGATTATTACCATATGTCAAGTGCCGATTCTTTATATTTTCTCTCCAATATCCATTTAAATTTTTAAAATAAATCACAACGTTCTTCCAACACTGTCAACTGAGTGTAGGACAAAACACCCCCCGGACTAAACACCTCCCGCTCATGTTTTTATAGGTGGACAAAACACCCCTCATCATTTTTACAAGGTGGACGAAACACCCCCTACGGTTTTTACAAGGTGGACAAAACACCCCTTAACTAAAACACCTCCTAATAATGAGGTTACAATAATGACAAAATATTTTTCAATATTTTAATTTTTATTTTATTACACATGTTTAATTTACACAGAAAATTTACCTTAAAATTGACAATCAGTTGAGTTTCAACACCTAAAGACCAATTTTACATTAACATTATATTTCATTATATTTCATTACCAAAGAAAATTTAAATTTCAGATAATATAAAAATAATATTGTTTATATAAAAATATGATTGATATTAAATTAAAGATTTCAAGTTATAATATTATTCAATATAAGCTACACTTAGCACATAGTTTTTATCACTTAAAAAATGTTTTGTCCAGTTTAATGCAGTCTGATGCACTGTCCCATGGTGTGCAGAAACTGGGCCAGAGTCTTCTGTCCGTTGTTGAGTTGAAGGCACAATGTCTTAAGGCGCTTCTGGTGTACGAGAGTGTTTTTTCTTTTTCTCTTGGGAGCTGGTTGCCCCTGCTGATTACTGTACACTTCTGTTTCTACCAGTGCGGCGTCCCTCTGTAAGCACTGGATTACAGTCCACAGTGATGGGTTGTTATGGCCAACCAAATGCTTGAAACCATTATTCCATGACTCGCACATATTATTAGTGCGATGCTGGTCTGTCACTGTGGCGTCGTGAACATTCCAGATCTGAGGTGGAAACCGTGGAGTTGTTCGCCGGAACCTCATTCTTCCTTCCTCACCAACCACAGCTCTGTAATTTCCGGACACATACGTTCCGTCGAAATACTCGATCAGCCCGTTGAGATTTTCTGGCGCAGTTTCTTCAGGATTCTCATTCCCTCTTTGACCCGGTCGACTGGATGGAACGCCAGGGCATCAAGCATCCCACAGAAGATGCGAACTTCTTCATCGGACTTGTAGAGATTCTGAAGACCCTCGGACTGGACACGTCTCCATGTTGACTGAGTGAGGTGGTAGAAACATCCCTGTATATGAATATTTGCCGAGATGACAGCCCTTACTGCGTTGTGTATGGCGACCTCGTAGTCGGCGACAATGCGGTTGCGGTTAGGACGGATGTCCTTTCTCAGGCAGGCGTCTAGGAGGGCGGTGAGGCACTCTTCATACACCTCCTGATGTTTGGATGGCAGCAGCGCGTAGGCAGCAGACACACATGTTTCTCCCAGAGGAACACGGATGCAGAACAGCTGAGGGAACTGAGAGGGCGCTGTGGAGTGGGTTCCATCCATGAACCATGTATCAGCGTTTTCGAGGAGCTCAAGTCCATCATCGCTTGCGAACACCAGTAGCCTCTGATGTCTGGATCCGTTGTCGTAGATTAGGAATGACCCGTCCCCTCGCATAGTGGTGTATTCCTCTGGTAGTGGGTATGGGATGTCCTGTCTGGTTGCTGGCTCTGAGGGTGCTGTTCCACGTTTCGCCCGACGTACGACTCTCTTCAGGGAATCCACCCTGCCAGCCGCAGAGTGATGTCGGTGGCATCAAAGATTTTTCTTGTAACTCGTAAAACTTTTAAACGGTAATTACCGTAATCGTTCAACGGTAATTACCGTAATCGTTCATTTAATCGCCCCTGTCCATTTAAACGCCCCTCTGGATTTTTTTGAAAATCGACAACCCACTTACCATTAACAAAGATGTTCAAGTTTGGTAAAATTTCCCAAAAGTTGCTTTCAAATGGGAAAAAATTAGCGAAAACGAATAATGGGAAAAAATTAGCGAAAACGAATAATGCGGAAGCAATGTTAAACAATAACAGTAAATGTACATAATCCACATACTTTTCGAATTTCCGTTAGGTCGTCTGTCCGTCCGCACATCCGTAAAACAACAATTTAAAGATTGTGTCCCACCTACCAGGTTGAAAAATAGGGAAATATATTTTTTTACCCAATTCATCCTTTCCGGAATTCCAATCTACCTGGTTTGGCCCTCCGATACTTTTTTGGCTCCTTGTATTTGAGAGTTGAATCCGGTTATATCCGTTGTGCATGGATCATACTTTATGATTTGTGGATAAATATGTTTATTTGGGCAACACATTTAAAGGTACATGCACACTCAGTAGGCACAACATGTTCTTTATATCAGATACATCATCTGAGACATTTTCTGGCAAAATAAACATTAATTCACCATTACCCCACGTATTGATTAACATTATTATACATTTTATATAAGAAGTAAATTTCCACACTGATATCAGGGGCGATAACTGTGTTTCCTTAAAATGTTAACGGACATTACTGTTTATTCTCTGTATTTATTTGATAATCAGTCAAAAATATTATTTTTTCAGGTAACGCATTTAAATAGTATAAATAATTAAAAAATTCCATGCCTCATTTGAATATGAAAATAGCCTGATACCAACGCACGTCACTATCAGTAAAATAAATATTAGTAAATGATTATATATTTATAGCGGGCACTCGTAATTTTTAGAACTTGTGGAATAGTGACACAATTATACACTTATTTAATTTGTATCAAAAACAGTTTGAGCCTACTGAGTGGGCATCCACCTTTAATTTATATAAATAATGTAAACAAAAGAAAATTTGCATCACCTGCATAATAATTATATTAAGACACTGTCGGTAAATCAATTATTACTAAATGATTATATCTGTATAGCGGGCACTCGTACTTATTATAACTGGTGGAATAGTTATTGTTACACAATTACCCAGCAAACACGACTATATCGGCCCGATGTCCGGATCAAGTCGGAATGTCGGCCGATATTTCTGATATTGGCCCGATATCTGGCCGCTCTCGGGTACTTGTCGATAATCATCTGAATACTCAAAGCGGAGTACCAATATCGGCCCACTATCGGTCCATTGTATACTATTCTGCAATGCTATGATTTGAGTGTCGTCTATAATTTTCAACATCTAACCGATATCGGGCCGATATTCGATAATCATGTGAATACTCAAAGCAGGTTACCAATATCTGCCCGCTATCAGTCCATTGTATACTATTCCGCAATGCTATGATTTGATTGTGGTCTATAATTTCAACATCTAACCGATATCGGGCCGATATTCGATAATCATGCGAATAGCCAAAGCGGGTTACCAATATCTTCCCGCTATTGGTCCATTGTATACTATTCCGCAATGTTATGATTTTATTGTCGTCTATAATTTCAACATCTAACCGATATCGGGCCGATACTCGATAATCATGCGAATAGTCAAAGCGGGTTACCAATATCTTCCCGCTATTGGTCCATTGTATACTATTCCGCAATGTTATGATTTTATTGTCGTCTATAATTTCAACATCTGGCCGATATTCGATAATCATGCGAATAGTCAAAGCGGGTTACCAATATCTTCCCGCTATCGGTCCATTGTATACTATTCCGCAATGTTATGGTTTGATTGTCGTCTATAATTTTGAACATCTAACCGATATTGGGCTGATATTCGATAATCATATGAATACTCAAAGCGTTTTACCAATATCGGCCAACTATCGGTCCATTGTATACTATTCTATAATTTCAACATCTAACCGATATCGGGCCGATATTTGATAATCGTGCGAATACCGGTACTGAAATCGGATTACCAATATCGGATTACCAATATCTTCCCGCTATCGGTCCATTGTATACAATTCCGCAATGCTATGATTTGATTGTCAATATTTATTATCACTTAACGTTATGGTGCGCACAAATTTTAAATTGAAAAATCAAACGATATGTGAACGTATCAATGATGTCCAGTAATGCCGCCAATTTAATGAGTTATCTGACACTTCCATATCCGTTGATCACTGTTCCACCATCAGTAGTTTACTGATATCTAACCGATGTCGGGCCGATATCATTTACATGATATAAATTAAATTTACTTAGAATACCATTATTGACATTGGCATGAACAAGTATGCATTGTAACTGCTGTTTTATTGCGCCTGCTCGGTTGTGTCACGGCCTGTGCTGTATTCGCAGTCCATGACACAAGTACCTCTTACCAACAGCTTAAGTGAAGCTGTATGTAAAAAGGACAAAATTAATACGAAAAATGGTCAAAATGTGCTCAAAGACCACCAGGGATCGAGAAAATAATAGCATCACTGGAAGGACACACCTGGAGAATTTCTATAGCCGCCACGCTGCACTTAAATTCGCTGATGTGAGTTTAAAAATACAAGACATAGTCAAGCGATCCGGGATAATTGGGAAACACGACTACCAGAACAAAGTATGAATTGCAAGTGAGCGTCTAGTGCACCTGTTGCTGTAGTCCAGGATACAAACACATCTGACACAGCATTGGGGTTAATCAAACAAAGTAAATGTAAAACTTAACACAATTCATACATAAAATGGGCAAAATGTGTATAACTCTCGAAGTGACAGTCGTGCTCAATGACGACTGAGATTGCGAAAATTGGGAATAATATCACTGAAGATTCTTAGCCTTGTTATTTTTTCTTAAAATGATCGTAAATGTACTAATACAGTTTCTATTATGCTTTGCTTTTGCGAGTATACTGGTATACCCTCAATACTGAGGCTTATCACTAGTGGATCATATTTTTATTCATAAGTACATGTACATACAATCAAATACAATCGATGTTCCCGGTATTTAGCCGGTACCCATTTACATCTGGGTGGGCTGAAGCAGGGTGGATAAAGTTTCTTGCTCAATGACACAACGCATGCGAGGCTCGAACCCACGATCGTAAGATCAGCAGACCGACGCCTCAGACCGCTCGACCACGCGCTCCACTATGCCTAGGCTATTAATGTACTATATATGAAAAGTAAATATCTAAATTGTATCACTGGTTCAAATGAGAGAAGTGCGACAATGACACCATTTAATTATAATAGAGAAGTTGTAACACCGTGGTAGTTGCGGGAAGTAGTTCTGCAATACTACAATATACTACGGTACCGTTTATCATGCTGATAGCATACTAACATCATGGTAAAGCTATCAATTGGTAAATTTAGTTTCATATACTAACGTCGCCCGTCATAGGTAGTGCCTATTTTATATTATTAATGTGTTATACGGGTGACTCTTTGTCGCCCGCTTTATGTTACGCGTATACGAAAACTTACCATTCAGTGAAACTAGGTTGAACATATGATTGAAAGCGTAAAATTTGTTTTACCGTAAACGATAAACCAAGCAGGAGGTGTTTTTACGACACGTGATATTACTAATACGGGCGACGAATAATTTGGCCCAAAGGGCCAAATGCTTCTAAAACAAAATGTAGATAACATCGGAAAGTATACATAATATAGCTTACGAAGTTACTGCATTTCAAAATTGTGTTGTCGTTAGGAAGACTAAAGTCCCCCGAGAGACGCTTGAAAATATGCGTTTTAAATGATCGGAGTAGAAATGCCTTAAATGCGCATTGGAATATTTTATGGGAAAAAAAAGAAAAACAATTTGCAACGAAATGGAGTTTCATTATTCCGTATTTATTTTAACACCTTTCTCTCTCCCACACCCATGTCTCTGTCTGTCTCTGTCTGTCTGTCTCTATATCTCTTTCACTCTCTCTCTCACATCCATGTCTCTCTCTCGCTCTCTCTTCTCTCTCTTCTCTCTCTTCTCTCTCTCTCTCTCTCTCTCTCTCTGTCTGACTCTCTCTGTCTGTCTCTCTCCCTATCTGTACCTCTCTCTATATTTCTGTCATTCTCTCTCTCTATCTTTATGTCTGTATGTCTGTCTGTCTGTCTGTCTGTCTGTATGTATGTCTCTCTCTATCTCGCTTTCTGTCTGTCTATGTCTCTCTGTGTGTCTCTTTCTCTATCATTACCTAGAAACCACAATATATCTCTCCCCCGCACCCCCACCCACCTTCTCTCAACATCATTAGATAGAAACCATAATATTTCTCTCTCTATCTTTCAACATCGTTAGATGGAAGCACACTATATCTCTCTCAGTATCATTGGATAGAAAGCGCACATGTTGTTATTTTGTTTACAAGACAAAGTCAAGCGGTCCATGATACTCTGTGGACATGACTAACAGAAACAAGTATGCATTGTAACTGCTGTTTTATTGCGCCTGCTCGGTTGTGTCACGGCCTGTGCTGTATTCACAGTCCATGACACAAGTACCACTTAGCAACAGCTGAAGTGAAGCCGTATGTAAAAAGGACACCACTAATACGAACAATAGTCAAAATGTGCTGAAAGACCACCAGTGATCGATAAAATAATAGCTTCACTGGAAGGACGCACATGGATAATTTCTATAGCCGCCACGCTGCACTTAAGTTCGCTTATGTGAGTTTAAAAATACAAGACATAATCAAACGATCCGGGATAATTGGGGAACACTACTACCAGAACAAAGTATACAGTGCAAGCGTGCGTCTAGTGCATCTGTTGCTGTAGTCCAGGATACAAACACATCTGACACAGCACTGGGTTAATCAAAATAAATGTACAGGGGTCCTACCAATTATCCGGACAATCAATTTATCGGACATATCAAAATAGCTGTTAATTAAACGCATTCATTGAATCCGATTTTGCAACGGACACATCTAAGTCACTCAAGTGCTTGCTGTTTCCATGCCAGTGTGAATAATATATCGCCAAGTTAAACATTTTAGTAAAATTTGCTGAAAACATTCCCCCAACTATGTCCACAAGTTGTTTACAACGTCAAACGTCGCGCGGGGGCTTGTATCTGTCACTGCGCATGCGCATAATTTGAGGCCCCTATAGAGTTTTTCAATACTCTGTTGTGTGAAGTATGCAGCCGATACGATGCATTCCTCCAATATAATTTTCAGACTGTTTAATACACAATGTACAATACTGTACAGAGCAGATAGGAAGGAATGCGAAAATGTATCATGATAGAAAAATAACGAAGAGCTACTTATTCAAAAAAAATAAATAATTGTTTTAGGGCCAAATCGCCCCAAGCCATTTCGGACCCAAGCCATTATACACCATTTCGCACCCATATTAATTTGTGGGTAAAATCGACAGGTGCGAAAACACCAGTGTGCGAAACGATCATTACCGCGGATTTTCCACCAAATTATGAAGAGCTCAATCGAGTGCGCCCATTACGTTATTGCAGAGTTGTTCTATAAATACAATAAATTCTATAAATACGATGTTTTCCAAGAAGCGAATGGTGATTGTTTTTTCTGCAAAACAACACAATGCTGTTTATACTGGTTTTCAGGCGATAAAATTATGATTTGAAGGTGAAAATACTGGTTTTCAGGCGATACAATTATGATTTGAAGGTGAAAATACAAGTTATAAGACGATTATACATTTGTCCGGATAATTGATTGTCGATGTTAATTTTGGGGCAATCTTACGACTGATGATCTGACCCAATTTTAAGTGAGAAAGATGGCACAGTTTGCTAAATAGTTTCCATGCATTGAGAAAGCAAGAACCGACGATTGTTCTGTGAAAATGTTATGCCCGTAGCTGCTAATGTTATGCCCGTAGCTGCTATTTTAAGAAAAATATCATAAAAAAACAGCCATTTGTGTCCGATAATCTAGAGGATCCCTGTAAACACAATTGATACAATGGGCAAAATGTGTATAATTCTCGAAGTGACAGTCGTGCTCAATGACGATTGAGATTTCGAACATTGGGAATAATATCACTGAAGATGCTTAGCCTTGTTATTTTTTCTTAAAATGATCGTAAATGTACTAATACAGTTTCTATAATGCCTAGGCTATTAATGTACTATACATGAAAAGGAAATATCTAAATTGTATCATTGCTTCAAATAAGAGAAGTGCGCCAATGACACCATTTAATTATAATACAGAAGCTGTAACACCGTGGTAGTTGCGGGAAGTAGCTCTGAAATACTACAATATACTACGGTACCGTTTATAGCATACTAACATCATGGTAAAGCTATCAATTGGTAAATTGACTTTCATACACTAACGTCGCCCGTCATAGGTAGTACCTATTTCATATTAGTTGACAAATTTAAGGCAACATTTGAATCCAACGATTATGAACGAGCAGCTACCGTGACCCACAAATTACATAATGTCTACCGAGTCTGACTAAACTACATATACATAGACTTTATTTATATATTCTTATTATCGATTATATTTATTAATGTTAAGTTTTTGTCGAGCCCGCTTACGGAAAGCGAGACAGTGATCACAATGACGTCCGTGCGTCCGTGCGTCCGAAATCTGCGTTAAAGTTTTTAAATACCTTATATCTCTGCAGTCCTAAGTCACATTGACTTGAAACTTCATATGCTTATTAGTCACCATCCATATATTCATGCTGTGTCCCACTCATGCGGCTCCTGTGCCCAAGGTCAAGGTCAAATGACTTAGAAGTTTGCGTTCCGAAATATGCATTAATATGCGTTACAATTTTAAATACCTTTTATCTCTGCAGTTCTAAGTCACATTGACTTGAAACTTCATATGCTTATTAGTCACCATCCATATATTCATGCTGTGTCCCACTCATGCGGCCCGCGTGTCCCTGTGTCAGGTCAAATGAGTTAGAAGTTTGCGTTAAAGTTTCTGTCAAAATTTGCGTTAAACTGTTCACATACCTACTATCTATGCAAGGCCAAAAAAATAAAAGTGTTTGTTTCCGCTAACACCTGGTCTTCGGGACTACAAAAAGGCGACTGTAGAACCCCGGAGAGGACACGTCCTGAACCACCTCTATAGCTCTCTTCTCCAAGAGAGAAGCTACCTCTCTGGAGAGGGTCTCCCTCTTTACCAAATCCCTGTAGGGAGTCCATAGGGGCGGACCACTTCGTAAGGGGGGTGGACCATTCGAAAACGGGATGGCGTAACCCTGGCGGATTACCTCCCGTACCCACTTGGATCGCGTTATCCCCTCGCACTGGAGAGGAAACAATGCGATCCTGCCTCCTACAGGAGCGGAGACAACTGACATGGGATGGTCCTCCCCAAACGAAACGGCCCAAGTTGGCCTATCTGGTATTCCTCCGAGGCCGTCGGCCGGAGAAACCACCACTCACTCGGCCCCGAACGGACGCAACACCCCTGGGAAACGACCCCACAGGAGGTTGAAAATACGGAGCCGCCGGCGGAACCCCCGTAACCGTCGCTGTCGGTGCAGACCCACGGGTCAAAGAACGAGAAGACCCAGTGTTCTTACCCCACTTGGCCTGAGAAGACCCACGCCCCACCCCCCCTCGAAGTGGCGTGCCTCTTGCGAGAGCCACCCTGGTAGGAACGTGACCAACCCCTGGTCATAAACAACCGCTCCCTGACAGAAAAATCGTCCTTGGCCGCACGTTCGCACCTGCATCCGAACAAAGTCAGAGGTGATAGGAGCTGAACGAAGCAAATCTCTGGCAGGACCAGTCAAGACAGACGAGCCGGCTAGCACAGCGTCTCTCCTGGACAAAAGCATGTCCGTAGAAGCCGCCAAAGACGTGCTAAGAATATGCTTGGAGGCACGGGCCGCCGACTGAAGCACCGCGTCCAGAGACGAAGAATCATCTTGATTCATCGCCTCCTTAGCAGCCCCCAAACATAAATCAATATGTGATGCCATAGCCACAATTGACCGAAGTTTAGAGTCAGCCGACTGCCAAGCCTTACCAAAATGCGACCCCGGGCCCGGAACCGACGATATACCAATCGCCGAGGCGTCCTTATCCAGAAAAGGAGGTCTCAACGGCCACGCCGTATTGTGGGGAGTGTAGAATTTCGACCCCTGTGTGATGTTCAACATTCTAGATATACCAATCGCCGAGGCGTCCTTATCCAGAAAAGGAGGTCTCAACGGCCACGCCGTATTGTGGGGAGTGTAGAATTTCGACCCCTGTGTGATGTTCAACATTCTAGGCACTCGGGACCCCGCAGTGGCCAAATCCTTGCCAAATGCACCCTCAATCTCCTTAGCCAGAAGCCCTACTGTAGGAGAAAAAGGGAGCCTCGGCAACTCCTTCGTCTCCACCACCGAATCAACCTCATACAAGGCATGAACCCGAGGTGGCGGTGGCGGCAGAGGCGGACACACGTCTGCAGGCAGCAGAGTGTAAACCGCATCCAGAGCATCCAAGAAGGAAGGAGGAAGCGAATCAAACTCACCCTCCACCTCAGAGTCCTGAACCCAGCTACCCTCCACTGGGGAGCCAGCCTCTACCACCATCCGTGGAAGGTCATACCCAGGCGGATCCACTGGCACAACCACAGGCTGTGGAGGAGCCGACAAACCCACTAAGTTCTGGGACTTTGTCAGAACCCCCAGAACCTTCGCCATCTGATCCAACAGAACTGAACTACGTGTAGAAGCCCTATACGACCGTCTCCTCCGACGAACAGGAGAACGAGAGCTAGAGGAAACGGATCCAAAACCTGAGAAGGACCTAGAGGAAGAGGAAGAACAAGACCTAGACCCCGAACCCGAACTCGAAGATCTACGCCGATCCCGACACCTACGACGAGATCGACTCTTCGACATCCGGGAACACGCAGAACGATGACCAACCGAAGACAAAGAACGTCTTCCTACCGGAAGCAACTGGCTGTCCAGGGAAGAAGGAACCTGAAGTGTCTGGTGCCCGGTGGTTGCCCGGTGCCTGGTGGGTGACTGCCCGGTGCCCGGTGGTTGCCCGGTGCCCGGTGGCTGCCCGGTGCCCGGTCGCAGCCCGGTGCCCGGTGACCGGTGCCCGGTACCGGGCGCTTCTCCTGCGAGAAGCTGGGTCCGCTGTGAACCGGGTGATATAGGATCAAGAACCGGCCGCAGCAGCCCGGCATCCCCTGACACCCCCCCCCCCCCCCCGATGGGGAGATCCCAACTGAAGCCCCCTCCGCTCCCAAGTTCTGGGACGCGGACACAGACTTCTTCAACCGTGAGGTATGGGACCTACGAGACCCAGCCTTGCCCCACGTCGTATCCGTCCAAGCGGGAGGACAAATCACATGGCCTCTCCTTGCAACACCCGCAACAGGCAAAGCACCTGTCCTTATGGGTGTCCCACAGAGAAGTCATGTGCCCACACGAAGCGTGTGATTGCGGCATGCTAACAGGTATTGTCAACAAAACCCGATAGAAGACACGGCAAAGACGCCTAATAATAAAAAAAAAACACAAAAAATGTGTCACGGGAGCGAATCCACTCGGGGACGAACCCGTCAGGGTCCGAATCGCGTACCTCGCGACCCGCGAAAATACGTGACACAGTGAAAAACACAAAAAAAAAACAAAGGAAAAATAACCACGTAACACAATTGAGTGACAATAATATGTATTGAACAATATCCAATGACAAATAAGGCACAATACACGGCAGAAATTCAAAATTAGAACGAAATTATGGGAGATACAAAATATACCTGCACCTTGATAGCGTCCTAAAAATAATAGGAGGGGTTTAAATAGCGGACTAGCCAACTGGCTGTGTGTAGAGCGGAATGGTCTATGGTGTGTTAATTGAGTGATTAGAGTAGGCAGATTTTTATTATTAGGACGATTTCATAGCAACCTAATAGTTTGCAACCATTCAGGTTAGTTTGAGGACATAAAAATAGATTCGTAAGATAAACGGTAAAGGTAAATCAACTTCTAGCAATCACCTCAACAAAGCAGGACAGAAGTATCTTCCAAAACAGACATTTCAAACACATTAGCAGATACCTTCTCCAAGAACTCCTCATGTAATAACTATTCTGAGGAGTTCTTGAAGGTGAAATCTGAGCAAGAGAAAATTAAACTTAATTTTAATTCAGACAATTCAGAACATTACAACGCTCCTTTCTCTATGAGGGAATTAAAAGCTTCCCTCGAGAAAGCACATGATACATCAGCAGGCCCTGATGATATCCACTACCAACTGCTTAAACATTTACCTGAATACTCTGTAGACAACCTCCTTGAAATATTTAATACCATTTGGGAACAAGGCGTCTTTCCGCCTTCATGGCGGGAAGCTACAATCATACCTGTTCCCAAACCGGGCAAGGATCACACCGACCCATCGAGTTACCGTCCCATCGCACTTACTAGCTACGTCTGTAAAACCATGGAACGAATGATTAACGACAGGCTTGTCTGGTTTCTGGAATCCAATGGACTGATATCTGAGTATCAATCTGGATTCCGTCGCCAGAGAAGCACTGCCGATAATCTGATTAGACTCGACGCATTCATTCGAGACGGGTTTGTTAACAATGAGCATATATAGTTACCGTATTTTTTGACCTAGAAAAGGCATATGACACGACGTGGAAGTATGGGATTATGAAGGACCTTCATGACCTCGGTCTGAAGGGTCATCTCCCTGATTTTATTTCTAATTTTTTGAAAGACACAATTCCAAGTCCCGCATGGACTCCTGGCTACAGACATGTACGCCGGGATGAAGTTGTCCTTAGTCGATTGCGCATTGGACATACACGACTAACGCATTCGTATAATTATGCTCTAAAGGTGAGCCGCGTCCATGGTGTATTCCATGCCACAGTGCTTTTACCGTGCAACACATCCTATTAATATTGTTACCTTATCTGATTGATTACCATATGTAACATACTATTTTACTATTATTTTTATTCTTCATATACATTGCTTGGCCCTAAATGATGCTCTTTTGTGTTGATGGGCCGTTAAGCACCATTCCATTCCATTCACTACAAGCTTTGTACAACATGAAGCTTGAACATCCACTTATCCGCCAAATCATGGAGCTACACCATATTTTACTTTCGTCTGGCAAGGACATTATTTTGTGTTGGCTACCCAGTCAGTCATACTGGTATCAAGGGCAATGACAGGGCAGATAGTGCTGCCAAGGCCGCCCTGGATCTACCAACTTCTCATTTTCCTGTTTGCTATCATGATTTTAAATCATCCATCAACTCATTCATCTCCGATATAATGCAGATCCAGTGGGATCTGCTCACAGATAATAAACTTCATGCTTTGAAACCGACTCTGGGCGAATGGACTCCTGGCTACAGACATGTACGCCGGGATGAAGTTGTCCTTAGTCGATTGCGCATTGGACATACACGACTAACGCATTCGTATATGCTCAAAGGTGTTTTCCATGCCACAGCGCATTTACCGTGCAACACATCCTACTGGACTGTATCGATTTTGCCGATATTCGAGGCAAACACTTCAATGTTACTTCACTTGCGGAGTTATTCCAGGTGGAGAACATTGAAGGTTTGCTTCACTTTCTACATGAAACTACCTTGTATCGGAAAATTTAATTTTATCATTGTATACATGTTTCTCATTTCTATAATTTTATAATTCTATACACGTTGTTCATTTATATTGTTTATAATTATATACACGTTGTTCATTTATATTGTTTATCGTATTAATATTTTTACCTTATCATCTGATTGATTACCACATGTAACATACTATGTTACTATTATTGTATCCCCCGGACTCCGTCGGGGGATACTATGAATTTGACAGCGCGCCGCGTCCGCGGTCCGCGGTCCGCGTACGCGTCCGCCGCAGACACTTCTTGTCCGGAGCATAACTCGAACACCCTTTGGAATGTTTTCATGAAACTTCACACATGCATAGACCACGACCCGAAGGTGTGTCGCGCACAAGAATGACAACTCTTGCATAGCTAATTTTTGAGTTATCTCCCTTTTTTGTTTCGCGCACTGATTGACCATAACTCGACCACCCTTTGGAATATTTTTATGAAACTTACACATTCAATTAGACCACGAACCGAAGGTGTGTCGTGCACAAGAATGACAACTCAATTTTTGAGTTATCTCCCTTTTTTGTTTTCGCTCACTGATTTCCTGTCCGGAGAATAACTCGAACACCCTTTGGAATATTTTCATGAAACTTCACACATGCATAGACCACGACCCGGAGGTGTGTCGTGCACAAGAATGACAACTCTTGCGTAGCTAATTTTTCAGTTATCTCCCTTTTTTGTTTTGCGCACTGGACAATAATGCATGAAGACCTGTTTTCTCGTCTGCTCTGTACACCTTTTCTCGTGTGCTCTGTACACCTTACCTGTAGAGAGAACAATAGAAACTGGGAGAACCATGTGCTTGCATGGGCTAGCATGTGCAAATTTCCAGTGCTTGACCACTGTTGACCAGCTAATTTATACAGGTAAATTACTACATTGGGTACTGTGTTGAAGATATTGTGGCATTATGTGGACCTGTACAGATATATGTATACTGAGCAAAACTAGAAACGTCCCTCCATGTTTAAGGAAAGATTCATCAAAAACCAAAAGGGTTACTTTTAAAAATCAAAATGGAAAAACAAGTTCATTCATTTCTGTATCAAAGCCAATAAATTGCATTTGGATATCTTGTTAAATATTCGAGAGATAACCGGCCAAGGGCGGTAGGGGTCAAAATCAAAAATCACAAAAACTCAGAAATGTGTTACTTAATGTTTAGAGATGGAATTTCAATAAGTAATGTGGCAAATTCAGTAAATCTCGTTAGTACCGAGTGTGGCCACCATTTGCATGAATGCATGCAATGATCCTACGCCGCATCGACGTGACGTAACGCAATACCAGTGCGTTGGGCAAATTCCTCCATTCCCGTTGTAACGCCCGTGTAAGATCGCGAACATTGTCAATCTGATGGTTAGCTCGTGCTTTGCGGCCCAGCTCATCCCATATGTGCTCAATGGGATTGAGATCCGGGGAGACCGCGGGCCATGGCATGACGTCGACGTTGTTTTGCTGTAAGCATTGAGTGGTAACCCTGGCTACGTGAGGGCGGGCATTGTCGTGCATCAATGTCACACCAGGACCATGCTGACGGATAAATGGTAAGGCATGTGCATTTAGCACATCTGCAACATAACGTTGTGCATTGATGTTGCCCTGATGTTGCCCTGTACAACAACCAAATCTGTCTTCCGGTTTCCCATGATCCCACCCCAGACCATTACGCTCCCTCCCCCAAACCTGTTCTTCTCAACAATGCAACAATCGGTGAATCTTTCATTTTTACGCCTGTATACCCGTAATCTTCCGTCAGCATGACTAACTGTGAACAGAGATTCATCGGTGAACAAAACTCGGTTCCAGTCAGCCCTTCTCCAGTTCAGATGACGTCGCGCCCATAACAGTCTGGCAGCACGGTGACGTTGGGTCATTATCTGACCAGTGTACGGGCGGCGTGCCCGGATTGGTTGGGCGTTACGACGTAACCGGTTGCGAATGGTCTGCCCTGAGACACCGTATCGCCTAGCAGTGACTGTGGCTGCCAATCGACGTTGACGTAAGTGCGTCAACGTAATGTAACGATCGGCTCTAGCCGTCGTTACACGAGGCCTACCAGGTCGCTGCCGGTCGTGAACAGCCCCAGTCTGCTGGTACCGGGCTGCAAGACGATCAATCGTCTTCCGACAGCAACCAAACCGAGGCGCGACCGCCCTGGCGGCCATCCCACCCGCAAGCAGAAGCATCCCAATTGCCTGATTTCGCTCGTTTTCGGAAAGCCGTGGCATATCGAAAACAGTGAAAAATTAAAAAAGTTTTTTAATTTTCCGAATAGCCCCTATCGCATGAATGGTACGACATGAACTGAATCACCTTATCGATGACAAGTATAGCGTGCACGTGCAAAAAGTGGAAATCAACGTTCCGGTCACTGGCCGCTATGTAAACCGTGTGTATCGGCTAAACTCTACACGATCGTATTCTGAACATCGCCACGGTTTAAAATACATGTACTTTGAACATGTGGTACATACATAGACAGAGCTACACCGGCTATAAAACAGGGACGTTTCTAGTTTTGTTGAGTATATATGTAGATAAATATAGGACTATTAAAAAACATTCTGGGCTCCAGTAGGGAGCATTATCATTATTCATTTTCTTTTTTCAAATTCTTTTTCAATTTTTGTCTAGTAGCATAAGGTCGTAAGTGCTATATACAGACTATTATCATATAATAAAACAATTATTGACTAGTGAGCCATAGAATATAATCTGATATTCTATGGTTGACTAGTCAATAATTGTATAATATGTTCGGGCCAGTGAAAATTGCTTTCGGGCCCAGGCTCGAGGTCAAGGCGGGACAAGGCGAGGCATCTGATTCCGTGGAATTCTTGTTTACTTATCTCCCTTTGTTGTTTCGTGCTCTGATTTTGTATCCAGAGCATAACTCGAACACGCATATACACATTGCTCTAATGGTCCTCTACCGCCCTGTGCCAAATCCACGTTCGTTCTGCCCCCGTCAAGCCCAGGGTCAAGGTCACATACTTAGTGCTTCAAAAACATTAACGCTTGGTAAATATCTTATACTTTCTGTTTTCTTTCATGGATCATGGATCATCTTCATATTTCATATACGCATTGCTCTAATGGTCCTCTACCGCCCTGTGCCAAATCCACGTTTTCGTCCTGCCCCACCAATCACAGGGTCAAGGTCACATACTTGGTGCTTCAAAAACTTTAACGCTCAGGTAAATATCTTATAATTTTTATTTCCATTCACGGATCAACTTCATATTTCATATACGCGTTGCTCTAATGGTCGTCTACCGCCCTGTGCCAAATCCACGTTCGTCCTGCCCCCGCCAAGCCCAGGGTCAAGGTCACATACTTAGTGCTTCAAAAACTTTAACGCTCGGGTAAATATCTTATAATTTCTGTTTTCTTTCATGGATCATCTTCATATTTCATATACGCATTGCTCTAATGGTCCTCTACCGCCCTGTGCCAAATCCACGTTCGTCCTGCCCCCGCCAATCCCAGGGTCAAGGTCACATACTTGGTGCTTCAAAAACTTTAATGCTAGGGTAAATATCTTATAATTTTTCTTTCCATTCACGGATCAACTTCATATTTCATATATGCGTTGCTCTAATGGTCCTCTACCGCCCTGTGCCAAATCCACGTTCGTCCTGCCCCCGCCAAGCCCAGGGTTAACATCATACGCTAGGTAAATATCTTATAATTTCTGTTTTCTTTCACGGATCAGCTTCATATTTCATATATGCATTGCTCTAATGGTCCTCTACCGCCCTGTGCCAAATCCACGTTTGTCCTGCCCCCGCCAAGCCCAGGGTCAAGGTCACATACTTGGTGCTTCAAAAACTTTAACGCTCAGGTAAAAGAAAATTTTGACTTGCAATTTGGCCTCATTTATTATCAAAGCGATATGTGGGACATCCGTGTTCCATGAACACATTTTCTAGTTTATTAAACTTCACACATGTATAGAAGACGACCCAAAGGTGTGTCTCACGTAAGAATGACAACTCTTGCGTCGTTAATTTCTTAGTTATCTCCCTTTGTTGTTTTGTGCACTGATTTCGTGTCTGGAGCATAACTCGAACACCCTTTGGAATATTTTCATGAAACTTCACACATGCATAGACCACGACCCTAAAGGTGTGTCCCGCAAGAATGACAACTCTTGCATCACTAATTCTTTAGTTATCTCCCTTTGTTTTTCCGTCACTGATTTTGTCTCCGGAGCATAACTCGAACACCCTTTTTTCAAACTACTTGTGTATCTGGGGAGGGGGATACACATGCGCTTGTCGACAAGCGTCCATTTCTAGTTTTTATTCTTCATCTACATTGCTTGGCCCTAAATGATACTCTTTTGTGTTGATGGGCCATTCCGCACAGGATGTCTAGCAGTTCCGTCGAAGTCGGGCGACCCTGACTCTGGCTAGTGAATTGTACCGTCCTTTCCATTCTGGACTGATTGACGAGCTCCGGAGATATCGCCGGAAGATGCCGAAATACGTAATCATCTGTAAACGTCATAGTCCAAACCCTCAGGTAGTGGTCCGGGGGTCAAGCAGCAATCTACGAGAGATCGCCGTCGCGAGAGAGATAAGCGTCTGAAAAACCCAATTTTTTTTTATTTTTTTTGCATAAAATATTTATATACATGTCCAAGCATGTACAGCAAAAACCGGGGGATGTAGGGAGCCCAGCCGGCCAATGTATGTGAGTAACGGTGTTACGGGGTCACAGTAAAAAAAATGCTGGGGGGTCAGTTATTTGCAGATAGACCTGCGTACAATAACTGATTTTCCTGTGTAGAACCAGTACTGCTAATAAGGGGCATGAAGTAGACTTAAAGCTCGTCACGACAGAGACACTGTCTAACAGTGACGAGCTTCTGGGATGAACGACTTCTCTAACATAATATGCGAATAATCGCTGGTGATGACGATAAATCAACATATGTGCATAGAACTCATACAAGCTAACTAATTACTATATAAATCAACGGATACATTTCAGGTAGTCGTGTTTAGCGATCGTCACAGATGCTTGACGGTATTGCACTATTAAGATATTCATAGACGATGATGATAAATAGACCTAATTTTACATAAAAACTGTTACTCGAGATACATTGTACAGACAGTAAATAAATAATAGAATAGCACACGAGAGTCGTCTGCTACGAGACAACTCCCTGTGCGCCATCAAATGCGAATGCAGACTGGTCAATGCGTACAATATTCGCCGAGTCCCGTATCCCAGAGACGATGCCTCGGGTAGCATCCCTCTGGGTAACGGGACCCATGTCCACTGGACACTACACTACGTTCGTCATATATGTGTGTATCAAATATTTAATGAAAATATACTGTTGTTAAAACGAGGTGCTTTAAACTGTTAACATATTATAAAATAAATCAACAATCGATAATATATTTCCGTGTCTGCTCCGAGGATTTACACAAGAGACAGTCTGAAATGAAAACATATTGTTAGAATCTACATATATGACAGGAGAAAATGTAATGCATCAATGATTATCTATAGTTATCTATATTTAAATCTGGTAGGAAGGATATTTTCCCATCAAGTATGGTACAGAAAATTTTGTTGAAAGACCAGATGTTTTGAAAACTAGGCAATTTCATTCGCAGAAAGTCTGCATGTATACGAATTTTTGGACGATTTATAAATATGGATGTAATGGCAAAAGGAGTAATTTCCACAAGTTCATGTTTTCGTAAATTTCTCGACAACCTAATGACATGTTTAGATTCCGAAAGTAAAACAAGAGCTAAATATTTGACTTCTCCTGAAGAGGTGGTAACAGATTAAACCTGAAAACTGCTTCTGAGAATGAAATACGCCTCGTACTGACACGTTTAAGAGGATACAGGACTATTTTATTAAAGGGAGCAATCACTTTACATACAATAACTAAATGGGAACTAGTTTCTATTTTCCCATATAAGCTGATACGCTTGGAGAACAGGAAATAATTTCCGTATAATACATCGTGAGCGATTTTCCATAAAACGTCAGGAGTATCGGGTGATAGTCATGGGTTATGAATTATTTTCCAAATCACAATAGTCTAGGAGGGGCAAGGATTTTTTTCAACTTTTGGAGGGAGTGTAACGTCAGATAGAAGGACGTTATAAATATATTTCGAGGAACACAGTACGCCGTGAAAGGATTCGGGGGCTTTGGACGTAAAAGTTTTAAAGCAGGCAAAACAATCTTTGTAAAACTGGGGTATAAATTCACTATGTGGAATGGAGTTACGGGCAAGTGATGCGTTATATTTGCGAAGGGAAATACCAATCCAATAGCGGGCATAATATGTCCACGTGGCATCATAATCGGTAATTAGTTTTTGTGATTTACTAAGGTGACCTGACGTTTAAGTTGAATAAAAGGAACATTCAGACCACCTTGTTTAAAAGGCAAGTATACAGTGTTTCTATTTATAGGTTCTCGAGTCGAGTTCCATATAAATTTAAAACAGCTTCGTTGCAAAAGAGTAATATAATGTTTGGGAACCATTTGTGCTGTAATATAATATAGAATTTTACTCGTACACAAGGAATTTAAAACGGTGGATTTTCCCTTTAATGACAACCTTCTGACTTTCCACAAGTTAATCGTTTGAAAAAAAGATGAAAAAGGCCGAGAGAAAGCCTCATCAGAATCAAAATTGTTACCCTTTAAATATCCTAAGATTTTATGATTGTCCACCCAGCTAATGCCAAAAGGATGATCCGAACGAGTTTTCCATTTAATATAGCCAAGAAATTTAAATAAAATAGAGGGGAGAGACCATCACTACCTGGGGACTTACCAGATTCCATAGACTTCAGGGCATTAAGAACTTCCGTTTTAGTAATTTGACTAGCTAAGCTAACATTATCGACTATGTTGACCTTAGGCAGGTCGTTAAGGAATACATCATTCAATGTCCTATCAACAGGTTCTTCTGAATATAATTGGTTATAAAAGTCCTTAAAAGAGTGTAAAATATCATCTGATGTAGTGTAATTATTCCCATCGTTATTTATAGATGATATTGTTTTCTTTTTTGCATTGCTTGCCTCTTTTTTGAAATAATACCCAGTAGGATTCTCATTAGTGTCTAGAATATTAGCTTTACTTCTAATGATAGAACCCGAGTGTAATTTATTTTCCAGGAGTTGAACCTGTACTTTTATTTCATTCAAGCGATGTATATCCTG
Organism: Conchocele bisecta; assembly: GCA_029237695.1. NCBI lineage: Eukaryota > Metazoa > Mollusca > Bivalvia > Lucinida > Thyasiridae > Conchocele > Conchocele bisecta. Next base: position 32,982,619 of record CM055274.1, read on the forward strand.
CTCATTTTCTACATGTATTGTTTTATATTTACGTCTTAAGGACTTTAGTTCTTCATATAATAAATCATTATTACTTCTGCAAAAATCCTTGCAAAAACACCTAATTTTTATTTTCATTGCATCCCACCATTCTCCATCTTGGTCATCACAAACAGAAACAATCTGCCAACAATATGTAAAAACTCTGTTAAATTTATCATCTTTTAATAATGATTCATTAAATTTCCAATATGATTTGCCAAAAGAAATACCTTTGTTGCTGTTTAGTGTTATTGTATCCCCCAGACTACCGTCGGGGGATACTATGGATTTGACAGCGCGCCGCGTCCGCGTCCGCGTCCGCGTCCGCGTCCGCGTCCGCGTCCGCGTCCGCTCCGCGGTCCGCGTCCGCCGTAGACACTTCTTGTCCGGAGCATAACTCGAACACCCTTTGGAATATTTTCATGAAACTTCACACATGCATAGACCACGACCCGAAGGTGTGTCGCGCACAAGAATGACAACTCTTGCATAGCTAATTTTTTAGTTATCTCCCTTTTTTGTTTCTCGCACTGATTTCGTGTCCGGAGCATAACTCCACCACCCTTTCGAATATTTTCATGAAACTTCACACATGCATAGACCACGACCCGAAGGTGTGTCGCGCACAAGAATGACAACTCTTGCATAGCTAATTTTTTAGTTATCTCCCTTTTTTGTTTCGCGCACTGATTGACCATAACTCGACCACCCTTTGGAATATTTTTATGAAACTTAACACATTCAATTAGACCACGAACCGAAGGTGTGTCGTGCACAAGAATGACAACTCTTGCATAGCTAATTTTTAAGTTATCTCCCTTTTTTGTTTTCGCTCACTGATTTCCTGTCCGGAGCATAACTCGACCACCCTTTGGAATATTTTCATGAAACTTCACACATGCATAGACCACGACCCGGAGGTGTGTCGCGCACAAGAATGACAACTCTTGCGTAGCTAATTTTTCAGTTATCTCCCTTTTTTGTTTTGCGCACTCTACAAACTGGACAATAATGCATGAAGACCTGTTTTCTCGTCTGCTCTGTATACCTTTTCTCGTGTGCTCTGTACACCTTACCTGTAGAGAGAACAATAGAAACTGGGAGAACCATGTGCTAAGCATGGGCTAGCATGTGCAGATGTCCACTGCTTGACCACTGCTTGACCACTGCTGACCAGGTAATTTATACAGGTAAATCACTACATTGGGTACTGTGTTGAAAATATTGTGGCATTATGTGGACCTCTGCAGATATATGTAGATAAATATAGGACTATTAAAAAAAAATCTGGTCTCCAATAGCAAGCATTATTATTTTTAACCTTTTTTTTTTCTTTTTTTTTTTTTTTCATTATTTTTTTTCATTTTTTTTTTCAAATTATTTTTCAAATTATTTTTCAATTTGACTGGAAAAAAAATCTGGGCTCCAGTAGCAAGCATTATTATTTTTAAACTTTTTTTTTCCATTTTTTTTTTTTTTTCATTTTTTTTTTCAAATTATTTTTCAATTTTTGTCAAGTAGCATAAGGTCGTAAGTGCTATATACAGACTATTCACCTGTGCATGTGCTAGCATGTGCAACTGACCACTGACCACTTACAGGTAATTTATACAGGTAATTTATACAGGTAAATGATTATATTACATTTCCGTAAACTGTGTTGAAAATATTGTGGCATTATGTGTACCTGTGCAGATATATGTAGATAAATATAGGACTATTAAAAAAAATTCTGGGCTCCAGTAGCGAGCATTATTATTTTTAATTTTTAAACTTTTTTTCCATTTTTTTTTTTCATTTTTTTTTTCAAATTCTTTTTCAATTTTTGTCCAGTAGCATAAGGTCGTAAGTGCTATATACAGACTATTATCATATAATAAAACAATTATTGACTAGTGAGCCATAGAATATAATCTGATATTCTATGGTTGACTAGTCAATAATTGTATAATATGTTCGGGCCAGTGAAAATTGCTTTCGGGCCCAGGCTCGAGGTCAAGGCGGGACAAGGCGAGGCATCTGATTCCGTGGAATTCTTGTTTACTTATCTCCCTTTGTTGTTTCGTGCTCTGATTTTGTATCCAGAGCATAACTCGAACACGCATATACACATTGCTCTAATGGTCCTCTACCGCCCTGTGCCAAATCCACGTTCGTTCTGCCCCCGTCAAGCCCAGGGTCAAGGTCACATACTTAGTGCTTCAAAAACATTAACGCTTGGGTAAATATCTTATACTTTCTGTTTTCTTTCATGGATCATGGATCATCTTCATATTTCATATACGCATTGCTCTAATGGTCCTCTACCGCCCTGTGCCAAATCCACGTTCGTCCTGCCCCACCAATCCCAGGGTCAAGGTCACATACTTGGTGCTTCAAAAACTTTAACGCTCAGTAAATATCTTATAATTTTTATTTCCATTCACGGATCAACTTCATATTTCATATACGCGTTGCTCTAATGGTCGTCTACCGCCCTGTGCCAAATCCACGTTCGTCCTGCCCCCGCCAAGCCCAGGGTCAAGGTCACATACTTAGTGCTTCAAAAACTTTAATAACGCTCGGGTAAATATCTTATAATTTCTGTTTTCTTTCATGGATCATCTTCATATTTCATATACGCATTGCTCCAATGGTCCTCTACCGCCCTGTGCCAAATCCACGTTCGTCCTGCCCCCGCCAATCCCAGGGTCAAGGTCACATACTTGGTGCTTCAAAAACTTTAATGCTCAGGTAAATATCTTATAATTTTTCTTTCCATTCACGGATCAACTTCATATTTCATATATGCGTTGCTCTAATGGTCATCTACACCGCCCTGTGCCAAAATCCACGTTCGTCCACCCCCGCCAAGCCAGGGTTAACATCTTATACTTAGTGCTTCAAAAACTTTAAAACGCTCAGGTAAATATCTCATAATTTCTGTTTTCTTTCACGGATCAGCTTCATATTTCATATATGCATTGCTCTAATGGTCCTCTACCGCCCTGTGCCAAATCCACGTTTGTCGTGCCCCCGCCAAGCCCAGGGTCAAGGTCACATACTTGGTGCTTCAAAAACTTTAACGCTCAGGTAAAAGAAAATTTTGACTTGCAATTTGGCCTCATTTATTATCAAAGCGATATGTGGGACATCCGTGTTCTATGAACACATTTTCTAGTTTATTAAACTTCACACATGCATAGAAGACGACCCAAAGGTGTGTCGCACGTAAGAATGACAACTCTTGCGTCGTTAATTTCTTAGTTATCTCCCTTTGTTGTTTCGTGCACTGATTTCGTGTCTGGAGCATAACTCGAACACCCTTTGGAATATTTTCATGAAACTTCACACATGCATAGACCACGACCCCAAAGGTGTGTCCCGCAAGAATGACAACTCTTGCATCACTAATTATTTAGTTATCTCCCTTTGTTTTTCCGTCACTGATTTTGTCTCCGGAGCATAACTCGAACACCCTTTTTTCAAACTACTTGTGTATCTGGGGAGGGGGATACACATGCGCTTGTCGACAAGCGTCCATTTCTAGTTTTTATATAGTTATGGTCAGAACAGCAACAAGGACTGTTGTCAAAAGAAAAGAGTGCTGGAACTAAATGATAAGAAATATAAAATCTATCTAGTCTACTACCTATATTAATACCATCCTGTTGTGCAAACCAAGTTGCATATTTTTTATCTAGGATAACACACCTGTAGGAGTCCTTAATGGAGTGTGTTTGCAAAATGTTTTGCAGAACTTTTGACCCTAACATGCCCTTATCTAAATTACCCCCAATTTTATCTAAATTTGTATCTATTACACAATGAAAATCACCCCCTAATATTAAATTGTTGGCACCAGTTAAGATGGGAGACGGACATAAAATATTTCTTTCTATCATTGGCATTATTTGGTGCATAAATGTTTACAATTCTGTATCCTTTAAAATCATGAAAGGAAAAATCAACATAAGTAGTCCTACCATCAAAATCAGTGTGGAATTTGTCAATGACAATATCTTTATTAAAAAACATGATGGAAACTTAACAAGATGTATCATTACTATAGCTCCAGAAGCAACGTTTCTCTATGTTCAAAAATGTTTCAATATTTCTACTGGAATTTATATTGCAAATAAGTTTCTTGCATCAGTAATATGTCAATGCTATTTTCTTCTACATACTTCTTAATATAATAATGTTTTCTTGTGGATCTAAATCCGTTTATGTTAATGTTAGCTATTTTCAAATCCATTGTGAAGTACAACTTTTTTGCTAGCCGGTTCGGGGTGATATCCGAATCGGGTATGCTCCTCTTTTTACCTTGGCTCTGTTGGTGAAAATCCCCTTCCATCACCTCGTCGACCTGGCGAACTGGGATACGGGCCGGAGGCGAAGGCAGCGAAGGCGAGGCAGGCAATGGGGAAACAGGCGAATGCGGAGACGATGCGGGCGTCGACGAAGGCGGAGGCGAAGCAGGCGAAGGCGGAGGCGAAGATGGGGTCACTGGAGTTGGAGTTGCGGTAGAATGGGCGGCTGGGTCTTCTGGAGTGGTTTCTGGCGGGGGGGGGGGGGGATCCTCTCAAATGCAGGGCGCTGACGGGACCACTCTTCCGTATCGCTCGAACACTTTCCCCACGAGATTGGAGCTCACATAATGCGGCAACCAATGAACCCTGAGAGACACAATCTGTTTCCCCATAGCGGAGATAATAAAGCGATACCGGTCATTCTCAATGACGCTCAAATCATGAAAAGTAACCATGTGGTCTAATGTCGTAAACACCCCTTAAATCGAATGCTCCGAATCACTGACTTTGTACACTGCCTCGATCTCGGAAGGCGGCACGTCCCTCTGCTCACACAGCAAGTCCAGCAAATCGGGTGGCGACGGTCGTCCACGGCTAAGGTGGTAAACTGCACTGTCCGTTCCATTCGCGACGCGTTAATCTGCAGAGGAGAGATAGCTGCCAGGTGGCGGACGACGTAGTCTTGTGTAGTCCTCGCTTGGCGATAGAAAAACCCTAGGCTGGAAAGCCGGGGCTCAGGTAGAAAGAAATCCAATACGAGCGAATCACGGTTCGCTCTGTAGTAGGTAAGTATGATTTACGTGGCTCGCGCCACGCTCATGAACGACGAACATGCAAAATGCAAATGGTTCGCCATGTCTCATGGAACGAATGATTAACGACAGGCTTCTTAGTATCAATCTGGATTCCGTCGCCAGAGAAGCACTGCCGACTCGAAGCATTCATTCGAGACAGATTTGTTAACAATGAGCATATAGTTGCCGTATTTTTGTACCTAGAAAAGGCATATGACACGACGTGGAAGTATGGGATTATGAAAGACCTTCATGACCTCTGTCTGAAGGGTCATCTCCCTGATTTTATTTATAATTTTTTGAAAGACACAATTCCAAGTCCGAGTCGGTACAACCCTTTCTGATCCCCATGAACAGGAAATGGGTGTACCGCAGGGAAGTATATTGTCTGTTACCCTTTTTGGCATTAAACTGAATAATATTGTAAAATGCCTGCAACCAGGTGTTGACTGTTCTTTATATGTCGATGATTAGCTCACCCGAGCAAAGCTCATGTGAGCTCTTGTTACCGCAATGTGAACTATTGTTACCGCAATGTGTCCATCGTCCGTCGTCGTCCGTCGTCCGTCGTCCGTCGTCGTCGTCCGTGAACATGTTCAAACGTCTTCTTCTCGGTAACCATTGGGCCTATAGTCACCAATCTTCATGGTCATGGTCCTTAGGTAGGGGGATTACAAAATTGTTAAAATGACGTCATTACGTAATCCAAGATGACCGCCGTCTAAAAATAGCACAAATTCTTCAAAAATCTTCTCATGAACCGCCAACCGGATTTCGACAAAACTTGGTAGGAATGATCGATGTACAATGCTCTTTCAAAGTTGTTAAAATGGTGACCCCGGGGTCAAAAATGGGTGTCGCCCGTGGGGTCAAATTAGGGTCAAATTTTATTTTTGACCGAATATGGTCAGGTCATATATCAAATTGAAGGTATCAATGAGGCGATCACTATGGTGCATTTTTTGTCGAAATCGGATGGTTATGTCGTCCAAGATGGCCGCCGAAAGGTCAAAAGGTCGTTCTTTTATTAGAAATTTCAAAAGTCTTCTTCACATGAACCGCTTGGCCCATGGTAGCCAAACTTAAAAGTTATGGTCCATGGGTGGTCATCGCTAATCCAAGATGGCCGCCGTCTAAAAATAGCATAAATTCTTAAAACATCTTCTTCTCATGAACCGCTAGCCAGATTTCGACGAAACTTGGTAGAAATGATCGATGTGCAATGCTCTTTCAAAGTTGTTAAAATGGTGACCCCGGGGTCAAAAATGGGCGTGGCCCGTGGGGTCAAATTGGGGTCAAATTTTATTTTTGAACGAATTTGGTCATGTTATATATCAAATCGAAGGTGTCAATGAGGCGATCACTCCGGTACATTTTTTGTCGAAATCGGATGGTTATGTCATCCAAGATGGCCGCCGAAATGTCAAAAGGTTCTTTTATTATAAATTTCAAAATTCTTCTTCACATGAACCGCTTGGCCCATGGTAGCCAAACTTAAAAATTATGGTCCATGGGTGAAGCTTTTTCAGATTTGTTAAAATGGAGGTCATCGCTAATCCAAGATGGCCGCCATCTAAAAATAGCATAAATTTTTAAAAAAAAATCTTCTCATGAACCGCTGGCCGGATTTCGACTAAGCTTGGTAGGAATAATCGATTTACAATGCTCTTTCAAAGTTGTGAAAATGGTGACCCCGGGGTAAAAAATGGGCGTGGCCCCGTTGGGTCAAATTGGGGTCAAATTTTATTTTTGACCGAATATGCTCATGTCATATATCAAATTGAAGGTATCGATGTGGCGATTGCTCTGGTGCAATATTTGTCGGAATCGGATGATTATGTCATCCATGATTGCCACCAAAAGGTCCATTTATTCGAGATTTTGAACATCTTTTTCTCAGGAACCACATGGCCGATGCTGGCCAAACTTCATAGGAAGTTAAGATCCTTGGGTGAAGCATTTTCAGATTTGGTAAAATGAGTCATCGCTTAATCCAAGATGACCGCCATCTAAAAATAGCACAATTTTTTTAAAACACATGAACTCGATGTCACATTCTCCTCTGGTGTTCATGGAGTCAGGTGAGCGAATTAGGGCCATCATGGCCCTCTTCTTTTTTAGTATGTTACAAATCAAAGAACATGCATACTATTGAGCGCCAATTACAACTGAGCCTCAATAGAATAAACAAGTGGACCACAGAAAACGACTTTCAGCTAACTGCATGCATTTTTGCAAAAGACGCGGTCTTCACCTTGATCCCGAACTTAAACTGGGAACACATTCCATCCCAGTTGTTCGGGAGCAGAAATTTCTTGGTCTTATCTTTGATCCTAAACTCACTTTTAGACCCCATTTACGATACTTGAAAGCTAAATGCCAGAAAGCACTTAACTTAATGCGAGTGGTAGCAAATCATGACTGGGGTGCAGACCGAAAGGTGCTGCACCGCCTTTACATCGCACATGTTCGCTCAAAACTAGACTACGGATGCACTGTATATGGGTCTGCCAGTAAATCCGATCTTCGGACGCTCGATCCAATACATCACCAAGGCTTACGACTCTGCCTGGGTGCATTCCGTACGTCTAACGCACAGAGCTTATATGCCGAAGAAAATGAGCCTTCTCTCCACGACAGACGCACCAAATTATCTTTGCAATACGCTACTAAACTACATTCCAATCCATCTAATCCAGCTTATAACACTGTCTTTCATCGAACTACAGATGCTGTATTCGATAAGAAACCAAGCTTCAAGCCACCATTCGGCAAGAGAATGGATCCTTTGATACACGATGCTGGCTTGGATCTGGATCACATTGCCAAATACGCTGTTCCAGATACTCCACCGTGGCAGTTGGAGCAGCCCAAGGTGATCTTCGATCTTAGTCAGCACACGAAAGCAACAACTGATCCATCCATTTTTAAATCACTTTTCCTTGAGGTTAAAGACAGATACAATACATACACTCCGCTTTTTACTGATGGCTCAAAGATCGGGGACCGGGTAGCATCTGCTGCCGCTGTCCCCGAGGGAGATCTTCAATCCAGACTCCCAGACAAATCTTCGATATTTTCTGCGGAATTGAGGGCGATTTCATTTTATTTTCCGATTCATTATCTTCACTACAAGCTTTGTACAACATGAAGCTGAACATCCACTTATCCGCCAAATCATGGAGCTACACCATAATTTACTTTCGTCTGGCAAGGACATTATTTTTTGTTGGCTACCCAGTCATACTGGTATCAAGGGCAATGACAGGGAAGATAGTGCTGCCAAGGCCGCCCTGGATCTACCAATTTCTCATTTTCCTGTTTGCTATCATGATTTTAAATCATCCATCAACCCATTCATCTCCGATACAATGCAGATCCAGTGGGATCTGCTCACAGATAATAAACTTCACGCCGGGATGAAGTTGTCCTTAGTCGATTGCGCATTGGACATACACGACTATATGCTCAAAGGTGAGCCGCGTCCATGGTGTTTCCATGCCACATCGCATTTACCGTGCAACACATCCTACTGGACTGTATCGATTTTGCCGATATTCGAGGCAAACACTTCAATGTTACTTCACTTGCGGAGCTATTCCAGGTAACATTGAAGGTTTGCTTCACTTTCTACATGAAACTAACTTGTATCGGAAAATTTAATTTTATCATTGTATACATGTTACTCATTACTATAATTTTATAATTCTATACACGTTGTTCATTTATATTGGTTATCATATTAATATTTTTACCTTATCATCTGATTGATTACCACATCATCTGATTGATTACCACATGTAACATACTATTTTACTATTATTTGTATTCATCTACATTGCTTGGCCCTAAATGATACTCTTTTGTGTTGATGGGCCGTTAAGCACCATTCCATTCCATTCTACAGAATGGTACTCTTGGGCGACGTCACTAATGTTGACAATTCTCCCATACTTGCTAAAAATGTTCTTAAACAAAGAATTGTCGATATAGTACGGTAGCCAATGTACCCGTATGTTACAAATCTGCTTCCCGAGCTGGGACATGTGAAATGTATATCTATCATTACGCAGAAAGCCCAGGGCGATCACTGTCTTCACGGTTTCTGTGCTCTTAAAAGTTACACTAAAAACACTGTCACTAACCGTAGTTTTGAAAAGAGACAATCTCCGTCGGCGGGATCTGCTGAGTTGCTCACATGTCCAGGAGGTCCACCTGTCCTGGGTATCCTCGCTCCATCAACGAGAATGTGATCGTCCGTTCCATCATCGTCGGTAGCCAGGATCAATGGCTGGCAGTGACCTCGAGATATGTGACGACATCCTGAAGACTGTGGCCCCAGGCAGGAAACCCGGGGGTGGCACAAAATCGCGACGCAGTAATGCCTCGCGCGAGAGATATTCTTCAGAAAAACCCAATACAGCGGATATATACATTTATATGTGACAATAAAACAACAACATACACATGAATATAACTTTGTAATATAACACTGATCCCCGCACAATATATAAGCTGTGTACGTATACATATGTGAGTAACAAACCATATATGAATACAATTGTGAAGAAACATCCAACAGGATTTAGTGTAACATGTGACATCAGGCCGACAAAACGTACTGTAATCACTCGGCTTGACAAAACAGTGCAGACCCCGATCAGACTGAGCGGATGCGCAGTCTGATTTGGACCTACACTGATTGATCCTCGTAAATAAATGTAAGCTTTGTATGTGTATACATAACACCCTTATGGGTTAGTAATATGTGCTCCAAAATTCTGTCTCGTAGTCCGTAGAGAAAGCAGTGGTTGTTTGCCAGCCGGAGAAGTTAGTTACCAAAACGTAATCCAAAATCAAAAGTCCATGGTGAGTTCAAGGGTCGTATTTCGAAAGGGGACACTAATCCACGTCCGGAATGTCCATCACAAGAGGGAGCTCGTCCACATCAGAATCCACATCAGAATCCACATCAGAATCCACATCAGAATCCACATTGGTCTCCGATGGGAACAGGACCCCAAACATGTTGGACGATTCTATGCCTCCTTCCGACTTTATCAGTCCCTTCTTTGCCACCCTATTTGGTGTTATATAGTCAGAATCCACCTCTCGGCCTCTCTTTTTACCTTGTGAGCTCGAAGGCAGCATTTCAAGAGATTGAAACTGCCTGTACGGGGCGGGGCGTTGGCATGACCGACGGACGTGTCCGACCGTCCTGCACCGCAAACAAAAGGGGGTCCTGCCATACATAGTTACTAGGCCTTTCTGCCCGCACGCAAACTCTAGCATGTGTGGAATTAGTTTCCGTGTGAATTCGTCCACCTCCAGAGTTACCTTCCGTATCCCATTGTAAATTTCCTCCCCTTTATATGTGGACACCTCTCGCTCCACGTGTAAAACGACGCCATATTCTGTGAAAACCTGTTCTAACAGACTATTTTCGTAGTAGTCGGGTAACCAGTGCACCCTCACCTGTACCACCTGCCTGCACAGAGGAGACAGCTGAAACCTGTAGTGGCCATTCGTAACGCACCCCAAACCGGCTACACGACTAGCCACCGGTATCATTTTGAATGTCACGCTATACGCGCCCTCTCTAGGGGCCGTTTTAAAAAGAGACAAGACATTACTCGCCTCAATGCCCTCGTCCACAAGGATCCCCAGGACGTCCGTCTGTGTTGGAAAACCTCGGTCCAGGCAACGTAAATGTTCGCCGTCCTTTCCATCTTCTCCTGTCGATGAGGCGGTGCGGCGAATGGTCCGGAAGTAGCTTTAAGTTAACACTCGCCATCTTCGAAAACCCCGGGGGTAGATTCTGTGGATCACTGATGTAACACGAAGCAGTAACGTTTTATTGAGTCACATTTTAACATGATGTTTGGGATATTCAAACCTCCCCGCTTAAAGGGTAAGTATAAGGTATTCCTCAATACAGGTTCCGAGGTCGAATTCCATATATATCTAAAACAAGAACGCTGAAATATTGTAACGTAATGAGACGGAATATTTCGTGCTGTGACAAAGTATAGTAATTTGCTTAAGCAAAGAGAGTTTAAGACCGTTGATTTGCCTTTAAAAGAAAGTTGTCTCGATTTCCATAGACATAGTGTATTATTGATTTTGTTTAACAAGTTCGCAAATATATCATCATCCAACAAATTACATCCCATTTTCCACCCAACTGATACCGAAAGGGTGATCAGAACGAGATTTCCATTTCCCTAAAAACATTGCCTTTGACTTATTGTAGTTAATTTTCGACCCTGAGATTTTGCCAAATTCTCTCACCCAAAAAAGATATTTATGAATGGATTTTTCTGAAGTCAAAATCCCGGTGCTGTCATCTGCATATGCGGAAAATTTAACCTCAGCATTTTCCCCGGGTACTTTTATCCCTTTAATAGAAGTGTCGTTATTTATTTTCAGCACGAAAGGTTCGATGCAGAGTACATATAGAAGTGGCGACAGAGAACACCCCTGACGCACACCTCGGCACACAGGAAAAGCTGAAGAAATGTGATTGTTGACAATTACAGAAGAGGAGACATCAGTGTATAAAAGCTTAATCCAGTTGATAAAAGAATCGTCGAAGCCAAAACCACATAATGTGTCATACATGTATGACCAGGAGACCCTGTCAAAGGCCTTCTCCTGGTCAAGACAGATAAAAGATGCATGTAAATCTTTTTGTTCAATGTAATTAGCAAGATTTCGCAAAAGGTGTACATTATCAAAGATTGATCTCCCCTTGATTGAACAAGTCTGATCCATACTAATAATTGATGGTAAAACCCTGCCCAAACGAAGGGAGATAACCTTAGACAAAATTTTATAATCAATATTTAAAAGTGAAATTGGCCGATAACATTTCATATCCTCATGTCTGGAGTTATCCTTACATAATAACGTTATATATGAAGATTTTTGTGAAGCTGATAGAGTCCCTAATGAATAAGAAAGATTAAAAATATTTACCAGAATATCACCAAAAATGTCAAAAAAAGTTAAATAAAAAGATGAAGATATGCCATCATTCCCTGGGTATTTACCAGATTCCATCAATTTTAGTGCAGAAAGTATTTCTTCTTTTGTTATTCTGCTATTGAGTAATAAGTTGTCAGAGTGGGAAACTTGTGGCAGACCGTTAAGAAAAGTATCATTTAAATTGCTTTGCACTGGTTCCTCACTATACAAATTCTCATAAAAGTGTTTAAATGCCTTCAATATATCTTGAGAATTTTTATACACAGTGCCATTTTCGTTTATAGAAGTAACTGTTTTATTTTTTGCTCGTTTAGCTTCTCGTTCAAAAGAATATTTGGTGGGATTTTCATTAGTCTAAAATATTTGCTTTGCTTCTAATTATAGAACCTTTATACATTTTTGTTTCTAAATCTCTTATTTCTCGTTTTATTTCATTAAGTTCTTGTATGTTACATGTAGACTTTACATCGAAGATTCTATATCTACGTGTTAAAAGTTTTCAGGTTCCCAAATAAAATTATATTTTTACGTTTACTGAAGTCTTTACAAAACAGTTTTATTTCAGTTTTCATCTCTTCCCACCATTCTAAAGTATAAGTCTCAGTTCGTGATATGATCTGCCAGAAGTATTGAAATAATTTAACAAATTCAGGATCATCTAGTAAGGAATCATTAAATTTCCTGTATGATTTTCCATACGAAATGACAGACTGGCTGTCAATGTTCATAGATATAAAATCATGATCTGAGTATGGGCAGGGATGGACTCAACTGCTTTGATATATAAAACCTATCAATTATTGTGCCAATAAAATTAGCAGACTGTTGGTTAAACCATGTTACAGATTTTTTATCAGGATATAAAAGGCGATAAACATCTATAAGCGAATAAGAATGTAATAGGTTGTTTAGCATGGTTGATCCTCCTGTGCCCAATCTAGGAATACCACCAATTTTGTCCAAAGTAGTGTCCAATACAAAATTAAAATCACCTCCTAAAATGAGGTTTTTTGCACATGTCAAGTGAGGGGATAAAGACTTTAAAAACTCGTTTCTGTCACCAGATAATGTAGGGGCATATATATTCACTACTCTGTAGTTTATGAAGTCATTGTATGTAAAATCAAGATAAGCTAGTCTTCCCTCAAAATCAGTATGAAATTTATCCATATGAACATCATTATTACAGACCATGATGGCAACTCCATTAGAAATATTGTTATTACTAAAACTCCAGACACAGTGATGTTCTATATTTAAAAATTTCTCTATCTGTTTACTGATAGAAAAATTATTAATATGTGTCTCCTGCACTAGTAAAATGTCAACTTTATTTTCTGTAATGTATTGTTTAATGTAATTTTGTTTACATGTGGAATTAAATCCGTTAATATTTATGCTCGTTATAATGAGATCCATTTGTATTCGTTAATGGACATCAATATAATCATATGAATGCTCAAAACAAACATTGCGCACTGATATCATGACAAATATTTTGTTATATATGCTAAACATATATCGACATGTGACATAAAAGTTATGGACATAGCGATATAAAACATTCCAACAGACGTATTGCGATCACTTGTTTATTTTTAGGCAAATACATGTATATATATTTGAATCCTGAACAGTGAAGCACTTTCATTGACGAAATGACAAAACAGTGCAGATCCCGACCAGAATGAGCGGATGCGCAGTCTGATCCGGACATACACTGATCCTCGCAAAATTGTTAAACCATGAATGTTTTAAACAATATTGCACACTGACATAAGTGGCTAATACCAATATTTTAGTATATGTACTAAATATATATTGACATGTGACATAAACCGACAAAAACGTATTGTGATCACTATGGCTCGACATATGCGCAGTCTGATCCGGACCTACACTGATCCTCGCAAAATTGTGTAAGCTGTGTATGTATACATATGTGACAAACAAACAACATACATATGAATATAGTTTTGAAGAAATGTCCAACAGGATTTAGTGTAATCACTTGGCTTGTGCCAACCATGAATGTTTTAAACAATATTGCACACTGACATAAGTGGCTAATACCAATTTTTAGTATATGTACTAAATATATATTGACATGTGACATAAAACCGACAAAACGTATTGTGATCACTTGGCTTGACAAAACAGTGCAGATCCCGATCAGACTGTGCTGATGCGCAGTCTGATCCGGACATACACTGATCCTCGCAAAAATTATAATAACACCCATGTGGGTTAGTACTATGTGGTCCGATATTCTGTCTCATAGTCCGTAGAGAATGCAGTGGTTGTTTGCCAGCCGGAGAAGTTATTTACCAAAACGTAATCTAAAATCAAAGTCCATGGTGGGTTCAGGGGTCGTATTTCAAAGGGAACACTAATCCACGTCCGGAAGATCCATCACGAGTGGGTTCGCATCCCCATCAGATTCCATATTGGTTTCTGATGTGAATAAGACCCCAAACATGTTGGAAGACTCGATCCCTCCGTCCGTTTCACTAGCCGGCGCCTTTTTTGCCACCCTATTCGGCGTTATATAATCACTATCCATATCTCGGCCTCTCTTTTTACCTTGTGAAACTGTGCAAGGCAGCATTTCCTGATCCGAGGTTGGTGTTGGTGTTGGTGTGGTAACAGGGGGCGGCGAAGGCGAAGGCGAACCTACATCTGAGGAAGAGGCCGGCAGCGAAGGCGAAGGCGAAATGGCCGGTGGCGGCGGCAGCGGTAGCGGTGGAGACGGGGACAGCGATGACTGGTCCGGAGCTGGAGCCAAAGACGGAGGCGCAGAAGGCAGGCCGGGAACCGAGGTCAGGTTCAGGTCCGGTGCGACGTTGTCGCCCCAGTCCACGCCCCCAACTCCCATCCCCGGAGTTTGCGACTGCCTATACGGGGCGTTCGGGCATGACCGACGGACGTGTCCGACCATCCTGCACCGCAGACAAAGGGGGGCCCTGCCATACATAGTAACCAAGGCCTTCTGGCCGCAAGCAAACTCTAACATGTGTGGGATCAGTTTCCGCGTGAACTCATCCACTTCCAAGTTACCTTGCGTATACCATTGTAAATCTCTTCGCCTTTGTAAGTGGATACCTCCCGCTCCACGTGCAACACGACGCCATATTCCGTGAATATATTCTCTAGCATACTACTCTCATAGTAATCTGGCAACCAATGTACCCTCACCTGTACTACTTGTCTACCTAGTGACGACAACTGGAACCTATAGTGTCCATTCGTTACACAGCCCAACTCGGCTACACAACTTGCCACCGGTATTGTCTTGAAGGTCACGCTATACGTGCCTTCTATAGGTGATGTTTTGAATAACGATAACACGTTACTTGCCTCAACTCCCTCGTCCACGAGAATCCCGAGGATGTCCGTCTGTGTGGGGAAACCCCGATCCAGGCACGTGAAAGTTACCGTCCGTTCCATTTTCTCCCTGTTGATGAGATGCGGCGAAATGGCCGGAAGTCTTCTCGTAATGCCCGTCGCCATCTTCAAAAACCCGGGGGTAGATACCACGGGTCGCTGTTGTAAACACGAAGCAATATGCCTCGCGCGAGTAAGGAGCGAAAAAAACACAAGATACTGGCGAATCACGGTTCGCTCTGTACCAGGTAACACCTCCCCGTATGCCTCGAAAACGGTGTGTAAAACAGAGTTCCCAATGAAATCTGGCAGCCAATGCAGCCGCAGCTGCACAACCTGCCTTCCAAGATTGGACAACTGGAACCTAAACCTGCCATCCTTCATCACGCCCATCCTGGCAATGTTCTTAGCTGTCTCAGCTGTTACAAAAGTTACGTTGAAAACGCCGTCTCTGGCAGACGTCTTAAATACGGACATTACCTCTGTTGGCGATACATCCTTGGAGTCCCAACATGGCGAGGACGTCAGTCGGCTGCGGGTAATTCCGGTCCAAACTGGTGAAGACCACACTACGTTCCATCTTCCCCTTATCAATCATATAAGGAGCGATCACTGGAAGACGCCGAATCACGTAGTCCACAAACGACGATGACATCGCGAACCCGAGGGTAAACTCCCGCCCGGGGGGGGGGGGGGGGGGAGTACAAACACTGACGAGGCGAGCTGCCTCGCGCGAGAGATTGGCGCAGAAAAAACCCGATAAACGGAATCACGGTTCCTCTGTACCAGGTGAGTATGATTTGCGTGGCTCGCGCCACGCTCATGAACGACGAACATGCAAAATGCAAATGGTTCGCCATTTCGCACCCCTTCACACTGCTGCAGAGTTACGACTGTAGGCCATGGGCAACGCGTAAAAGCTCCCCCCCCACCCCCCCCCCCCCACGCCCCGCCCCCGCTCTGAAAATGTATCCAATCACTCGTTGGAAGATGGTGCAGTTCACGCGGTATTTCACTGCGGTCAACCTCGTGTTAACGTACTGAATTAACTCCCCTGTGTGCACGTGGAGACGCAATTTTGCCACACGAAATACGTGAAAACATGCATCTCGCCTGGTTCCTGTGAATGGAAAGTTAACATGAAATGCAGACAACCTAGGAAGTGCCATCTGTGCAAAGACAAATATAACACGTCACACAAGCACCTTCCAACGTGCCGTCTCCCGCGATTTTCAAAGCATGGAAACCCGTGCCACGTGGCGCGCGGCGCGCCGCTGTTTACTCTCTGACGTGACACCAGGAGCTGGTGAGAGTGCAGGTTGGGCAAAATGGCCGCGCTGAATTTTCTAAATACTCGCATTGCCGCCGAATAAAGTTCACCGGCATGTACCTAGTGTGTTTATGGGCCGAATTGTGACGTCTTAGACGTGTATCTCGACGTTTTCATACGTTTCTCCTCGACGACGACACGTGCACTTGCCCCCTTCTGTAATCGGTGTCGCGGAGAATGTTGCCTGTACTCTCTCAGTCACGCAACAGTTGCAGAATGCGCTTGTCATTCGCTCTCTGAATGAATATCTCGTTTCTCTCTCGTTTCTCAGTTCTCAGTTCTCTCTCGTTTCTCAGTTCTCAGTTCTCGTTTCTCAGTTCTCAGTTCTCGTTTCTCAGTTCTCAGTTCTCAGTTCTCAGTTGTTCTCAGTTCTCAGTTCTCAGTTGTTCTCAGTTCTCAGTTCTCAGTTCTCTCTGCCACCAAGTCGTTGCGTTGGTTGAGCAAATCTATTTTATTCCTGCACGTGTTACTTTTCTATTTTCCTCCTTTTTATTATTGTTTATTCAGGGGATAGCGCGAACGCAGTCCCCCACACTAATAAATTGCGTACCCGAGTTACCCACATTTGGGTTAATCGCAGGCGTCAACCCAACCGAAGTGCAATGGAAGGGTCTCGTCCTGGAGGAAATTTTTTTTTTTACATAATATTTAATTCGTACATGTGATTACAAAGAAAAACCGGGGGGTGTAAAGTGCCCAGCCGGCCGATACCTTCGAGTACTACATAATTAAGAGGGTCACAATGTAAAAAATACCTGGGAGACAGTTACGTACAGAGTTTACCTGTTTACAGTAACTGCTTTTCCTGGGTAGAACCAGTACTACTTGAAGGGACAGTAAGTATGATGTAGGCTTGCCACAACAGAAAACTCTGTCTTACAGTGGCAAATCTCTGGGTTAAAACCAGTTCCCTCTAACCTAAATGGAAATTATAAATTAGTGATGCAAACTGGGAAGGTGGGAAACAGCCATGACAGAAACTCTGTCTAACAGTGACTGTGTTACCTGGGTGGAACCAGTACTCTATTTTACAGGGGGAGGGAAATTATAACTATTATGACTATAATACTAAATCTGGGTAGAACCAGTCAACGTTTTATACATACATATTCAATTAAATATATGCCTAACAAATGAAACCTAAGTAATGCGTAAAAACTGAGTACTCAAAAGACCTCGTACATACAGTGAAGCACGCTCATCTTTATCATGTCTATGTATATATAATATAAGTGGATTATGAATGTACCCGCACATGAGGATCGCCCTCTTTGGAGACGAGCCTCATGTGCTGACTAATAACTAGACGTAATGGGAGTGTCCAGTGACCACAGGGTCCCGTACCCCAGAGACGATGCCTCGGGTTGCATCCCCTCTCGGTAACGGGATCCACGTCTCCCGGAAACCCCTTTGGAGACGAGCCTCATGTGCTGACTAATAACTAGACGTAATGGGAGTGTCCAGTGGCCACAGGGTCCCGTACCCCAGAGACGATGCCTCGGGTTGCATCCCCTCTCGGTAACGGGATCCACGTCCCCCTGAAACTGGATAAGTCATCTAAGTAATACAGTTACATGTTTCCATAATAGTACGAGAAAGATGAGGCGCTTATACTGTTACAATTTATACATTATGATTTCTTCTCTTTTACAGGTCTACAGGATCTACACTGGTCGCAAAAACTCTATAAGATGCTTTTCTTCTAGAAACAGACGTATTTCTGCATTAAAAGAAGTATATGTCATAATACGCTTCACTAGGATTAGTAATCTTATTGAAATATAAGAACTATTTTGCTGTCCAGACAAGGACCGTAATGATTTCACAGGGGCGATAACCTGGTAAATATTGGAAAGCAAATGGCGTAAACGCTAAACAAGGGCCGTAACCTCAATTTTACTAAATATGCTAAAAGCAAGTATGGGCGATAACCGGTTAAATAGTAAAAAGCAAATGGCGTAAATACTGTTGTAATTTACTCCATTCTGCGTCTCAGTTACCCCACCCCAGGCTAAGGGGGAACATCGATATACCTGAGTAAAGTCGGTTGGTTCTCTAGCGTCGGTGTAAATGGGGCATATGTGGTACTTCTTCTGTTCTAGTCGGTCTATACGCTCCAAACACTCGGGGTAGAATGCGCCGTTTCCTTAGGCGGAGACCTGCACGTGAAGTGCTTTGCGCATGCGCGAGGCGGCAACACTGCGAGGCTCCGGACTGGTCTTCGGCGAGGCTCCGGACTGTTTATGAGGAAGCTCCTGGGTTCTAGTTAAGGATAACTTGTCATAAACATTATCACGGCTACAAGAGGCGGAATAGTGATTGCCCAAACACCTACAATACTAAACAAGGTCCTTAACCACGATTTTACCAAAGAAGCGCGAAAGACAACCTGATTCCACAGGGGCGACAACCAGACAAGTAATGCAAATGGCTAATAATCACCACGTTATCGAAATTCTGTTAATCAGACATTTTACTCGGGCAAAGATCAGCGGAATATGTGGAAATAAGGCGAAATATCCTGCTTACTACCGACCATTTGCCGACAAAAAAGGCCATAAGTATCAAATGATAAGTATAAAAGGCTATGTATTGTTAAAATACGCATTAATGTCCAGATCTTGCGTAAATATAATCTTCTGGTCTACAAGTTTGCAGAAAACGTCCGATGTTAACCATATCGACGAAAAGCGGTCACGTTTCATTCGCTCAAAATCCGCAAGAATTCGTAACTTCAATTTATTTAGAAAATGTGACGCTATGACAGAAGAGGAAATAAGTTTAAGTTCATGTTTTCGTAGGTTTCTACTGTGCCATATGACGTATTTAGACTCAGAAAGTAGAACCGGAGCTATATATTTAACATTTGAATTCAGTGTAGGCAATATGTTAAATCTAAACACCGATTCAGTAAATTTAATGACGTTCAAACTAGTTTTCCTCAGAAGGTACAGCAGCAACCTGTTAAAAGGTGCAACAACTTTACATTCTAAAAATAAATGAGATATAGTTTCAATTTTGCCACATAAAGGGCACGACTTATCTTGGCTAATATGTCTTCTGAAAAGAAAATAATTTGTATACAATACTTCATGGGCTAGTTTCCACAT
This sequence comes from Conchocele bisecta, assembly GCA_029237695.1. Taxonomy (NCBI): domain Eukaryota; kingdom Metazoa; phylum Mollusca; class Bivalvia; order Lucinida; family Thyasiridae; genus Conchocele; species Conchocele bisecta. Next base: position 33,002,537 of record CM055274.1, read on the forward strand.
AACGTCACGAGATTCTGGTGATATACATGGATCACAAATGTTACGCCACACTGTCTTAAAATCAACATTTGGAAATGTTTTCTCTATTTTAGGAGGATTACATACATCGTCCAGAAAAGTGCTATAGATGAATTTCGTGCTACACAAGGTGGCAGCATAAACGGGCGGGGCCAAGGCTACGAAACTTCTGAAGGCTGACAGACAGCGAGAATAAAATACGGGTATTGTTTCACTATGAGGTATGGTATTGCTTGCCAGGTCAAGGTTGTAATTTCGTAACGAAATGCCAACCCAATACCTTGCAAAATATGTCCATGTAGCATCATGTCCGGTTAACAATTTCTGTATGTGATTGACATACATGGCGTCACATTTTAGATTAATATTAGGAACATTCAAACCCCCGCGTTTAAACGGTAAGTATAAAGTATTCCTCAATACTGGTTCGGTGGTAGAATACCATATGTATCTGAAACACGAAACGTTGGTTAATGTAATGTAATGGGGCGGAACGATTCGTGATGTTAGGAAATATATTAATTTACTCAGGCAAAGAGAATTAAGAACCGTCGATTTGCCTTTAAACGACAGTTGTCTCATTTTCCATAAACGGAGTGTATTGCCGAAATTGCTGAACATGTCTGCAAATAAATCATCGTCAGACAAGTTTGATCCCATTTTGTACCCCAAAAGTTTTTTATTTTCCACCCAACTAATGCCAAAAGGATGATCTGACCGAGTTTTCCATTTTTTGCCTAAAAACATACCTTTTGACTTATTATAATTAATTTTTGACCCTGAAATTTTCCCAAATTCTCCCGCCCAGTATAAATATTTATGAATAGATTTGTCCGATGTCAAAGTCCCGGTGCTGTCGTCAGCATAAGCGGATATTTTAACTTCACCCGGTTTCCCGGGCACCTTTATCCCCTTAATAGAAATGTCATTTTGTATTTTCAGCACGAACGGTTCCATGCAAAGGACATATAGAAGTGGCGACAGAGAACAGCCCTGACGCACACCTCGACACACAGGAAAAGCATGAGAAACATGGTTGTTGACAATCACTGAAGAGGAGACATCTGTATATAACAACTTGATCCATTTAATAAAAGAATCATCAAACCCGAAAGCATTCAAAGTGTCATACATGTATGACCAGGAAACTCTGTCAAATGCCTTTTCCTGATCAAGACAAATGAAGGCTGCTTGTAACTGTTTCTGGTCAACATAGTCAACAATATTTCTCAAAAGATGTATATTATCAAATATTGATCTCCCCTTGATTGAACAGGTCTGGTCTATATTGACTATTGAAGGCAGAACTTTACTCAAGCGAAGGGAGATAACTTTAGACAACATTTTATAATCAATATTCAACAAGGAAATTGGTCGATAACATTTCATGTCTTCTTTTTTGGAGCTATCCTTACATAGTAGTGTGATGTAAGAAGTCTTTTGAGATGTAGACAAGGTTTCTAATGAATATGAAAGATTGAAAATACTCTCTAGAATTTCACCAAAAATGTCAAAAAAAGTTAAATAAAATGAAGAAGATAGGCCATCATTCCCTGGAGACTTACCTGATTCCATAGATTTTAAGGCGGCCAGTATTTCATCTCTGGTTATTCTGCTACTAAGCAACACATTGTCATTTTGGGAAACTTTTGGCAGATCATTTAGAAATATGTCATTTAAATCCCTTTGCACAGGTTCTTCACTATATAAATTTTCATAAAATTTTCTAAAAGCAATCAAAATATCCTGAGAGTTTGTATGTGAAACACCTTCTTCATTTATAGAAGAAACTGTTTTGTTCTTTGCATGTTTGGCTTCTTGTTGAAAAAAATATCTGGTGGGATTCTCATTTGAATCTAAAATGTTGGCCTTACTCCTAATTATAGAACCTTTACAAAATGTATTTTCTAGGTCTCTTATTTCTTGTTTTATTTCTTGGAGTGTTTGTAAGTTGGACGTATTTTTCATATCAAAGGTTCTATATTTGCGCGTTAAAGTCTTTAGATCCCCATATAAACGTTTACTTCTACTTTTACTGAAATCTATACAAAACAATTTGATTTTATTTTTCATCTCATCCCACCACTCTAAAGTGTAACTATCTGTTCGAGATCTGATCTGCCAAAAATATTTAAATAACTTTACAAAATCAGGGTCTTCAAGTAGTGAATCATTAAATTTCCAGTATGATTTACCATAAGAAATGCCAGACTGGCTATTTATGTTCATAGAAATGAAATCATGGTCCGAATAAGGACATGGGTTCACAAAGAAGGAAAAGACTGATGGGATTAATTGTTTTGATATGTAAAATCTATCAATTCTTGTACCAATGATATTAACTGTCTGTTGGTTGAACCATGTCACAGACCTTTTGTTGGGGTATAAAATACGATATGCATCCGTAAGTGAGTGAGATTTTAATAAACTACTCAATAGGGTTGATCCACTGGTTCCCAAGCCAGGATTACCACCAATTTTGTCTAAACTTGTGTCTAGGACAAAATTGAAATCACCACCTAAGATTAAATTTTTTGCACATGTCAAATAGGGCGTTAGGGACTGTAAAAAATCATTCCTGTCACCAGATATGGTAGGGGCGTATATATTTATAACCCTGTAATTTGTAAAGTCATTGTAGGTAAAATCTAGATAGGCCAGTCTTCCCTCAAAATCAGTATGAAATTTATCTATGTGAATATCTGGGTTACAAACCATGATGGCAACACCATTGCATATCCTGCTATTACTAAAGCTCCATATACAACGTTGTTCCATATTAAACAATTTCTCTATTTGTTTACTAGAAAAATAATTATCTATATGTGTCTCCTGTATCAGCAATATGTCAACATTATTTTCCAGTATATATCTCTTAACATATTCCTGTTTATTTATGGTAATAAATCCATTTATGTTAATACTGGTTATGTTAAGAGACATAGTTATTTTAATTTTTAACTGTGAAAAAGCTAAAAATAGAACTGCACAAGGTGTATTAAGTTGGTATTGGTGACAACAAGGTGTACACCATTACACAACAATGACACTCACAGTTTAATCACACAGTGTAATAATACATTATTACACTAGTGCAAAGGCTATGAAAAGGCTAAATATAGAACAGTACAAGGTGTAATACTTATTGGTATTGGTGATAATAAGGCATAAACTATTACACAAGATGGACAGTCACAGCTTAATCACAAAGTGTAATAATATATTATTACACCAGTGCAAAAGCTGTGCAAAAAACTAAATATATAACGGTACAAGGTGTACTGATATATGGCAATGATGGCAATAAGGTATACCTTATTTCACAAAATGGACACTCACAATTTAATTACACAGTGTAATAATATAATTATTACACCAGTGTAATAATTGATTTAGTCAGCTGTTTACAGAAACAAAAACTGGTCAACTGTTGACGTAATAAGTACAATCCGACATTTGTGATGATTCAGTATGGCATTTATAAATACACAAGAAAAAACTCGGCATAGCCTCGTTCCTTATGAAAACAGGAAACACAACAAATGACACACCAAATCAAAACTCATGTAAGATCCTCTATTATATTCAAACAGAAGTAAACAATATAAACAGTGAAATGCAAAATAATTATAACACCCATAGGGGGTTGATAATAGTTGGTCCAATTTTCAATCTCGTAGTCCATGTACAATGCGTGATTTGTTTACCAGCCGGGAAATGTATTGTCCAAATCGTAATCAAAATCATTGTCCATATTGAGGTCGTTAGTTGTAAGGAGTTAAACTACTGGTCGACAGCAGGAAGATCCATCACGAGTGCTTCCCCGTCGTCGTCAGAGTCCATGGTCTCTAACGGAAACAAGGTCGCAAACATGTTGGGCCCCTGGATGTCGTCCGGTTGTTTAACAGGGACCTTCTTAGCCACTCTATTAGGCGTGATATAGTCGCTATCTGCTTCCCGCCCCCTCTTTTTACCTTGCGACACCGGAGTGTCCTCGTCGTCTTCCATGTCCACAGGCGCAAGCGGTGGCAGCGATGAACGTCCTGGCGACTGTGCGGACGGCGGAGGAGGCGACGACTTGTCTGTGGTGGTGGTAGCGGGAGATCACTGCTGGAAAAAGCGGTGCATTTGTCTCCCCCACACATGTGTGGGCGAGACAAAAAAGCAGCGAATTGGAAATTACCATTACCATGACAGCTGCTGCTGTGGTATCCTTGATTGATAAGTCTGGTGCTGAAGTAACTGCATCATCAATGGTAAAGTTCAATCGCTTTGTCACTTCAAGTGTTGTATGTCTGGAGACAATAATTTCATTCTTTTCTTGTTTCGGGGTTAGTCTGGCATTAGTTATTTTCACCGGTGACTTCATGGTCTTCGCAGTTTGAAATTGGTCAAACTTCTCCGGTGAAAACGTTACAAATCTGCAAATGATATTAATGGAACAATAGCATGTCATTTTAGGACTTGTTTAATGTATAAGGTGTCCAAAAAGTAAGGTAACACTCAATAATTGTAATAACTAGACAAGAGTGCCGGAGGTCACAATATGCGTATGTCACGGCATGGTCCCTGATTTCTTCCTGATGTTTATATTGGCAAAGGACAAAATCACCATGAAAACAATGTTTTCACCCCTGTACTAAAGTAAATCTAATAGATAATAGTGTTTGCCCCAGGATTGAAAAGGGGCAAGGGAACACAAACTAAAAAGGGCACCGTTAGCGAGTAAAATTTTGAAAAAAGGGCACATTCAGTACGCGAAATCTTGGAAAACGACATTTTCAACATTTCTTAAAAAAAATAATGATTTCGAGATTGGTTGAATAAGAAAAACGCATGTGTGTTACGAACCTGTAAAAAAAAAATTGTAATTTTTAGGGCATGGCACCACCAAAAACAGGCTGGGGGAAACAGTCTGATAATGCATCAGTCAATGTGAATCTCCGCCAACCCCCCCGGGGGACTGGGGGGCCTCTACCGGGGCACACCCCGGGGCTTTCACGTTCCATGTTGCCCCGCACTACGGGGCTATTACCGGCGCTTTTAATGGTTCATAAAACAAATTAGCCGGGGCTTTACTGTGGTTTACACCTGGGCTTTCACACACCATGCTGCCCCGCAGTGCGTGCTTTTACCGGGGCTGCAAATTGACAAAAATATAAGCCCCGCTATTCCCTCGGATGGACAGGGATTTACATTGACGGATGCACAAGCCTATAAAAAACTCTGTTTCGCGAAAGCTGCCCAAATTTTGCGGCCATATAAACAATTAAAAAACAATATTTTTTTCGATAATATTAAATTAAAGGAAAATTAAAGAATGAGCCTTCTTTTTATTTCGTGAAATTTGGTAAAATAATGATTTTATTGCGAAAAAACAATTTCCCCATGTTAAATCCCCATAGACATATTCACAGAGTGAAGATGTCTATGGGGATTTATTTAACATGGGGAAATTTTTTAGAATTTCAGAAATACTGGACCGATTTTTAAAATTTAACTTTGGTTTTCTTAGTTGTTTCGGAGTCAATTTCCAAAATTGTTCGTTTTTTGACTCCTCCCACGACTCCTCTACCTCTTTTTCCCCCATGTTAAATTCCCATAGAGAAATCAATTTTTCGTAATAAAACCAATATTTGACCAAATTTCACGAAATAAAAAGGCTCATTTTTAAATTTTCCATGAATTTAATATTATCGAAAGAAATATTGTTTTTGAATTGCTTAAATGGCCGTAAAATTTGGGTAGCTTTCGTGAAACAGACAGAAAGGCATAAGCATGATAAATACATGCATTTGTCATCTTTCGTCTGGAAGGTTCCATCGAAATACCTCACCCCTGAAGGCGTGGTTTTCAAATTAGTGACTTCCAGTATGTATCCCGTCACCGTTTCTGTCACAGTTTTTTTTTAAATCTTCGCTTCATCTTGGAGTCTATACACTTTTTGTTAGCGTCGTATTGGATTGGCTTTGTTCTACCAGCTTGTGGCGCGAAACTTCCCGGGACTAGTACACTTGCCTTAATAGCGCAAAGGGCGAAAAGACCGCAAATAGCGCGAAGACGATTATTTTTTTCAATTTCTCTCTTGCATGTCTATAAATCAATCAGCTATTCGCTATCATGGAATGGTGCTTAACGGCCCATCAACACAAAATAGTATCATTTACGGCCAAGCAATGTAGATGAAGAATAAAAATAATAGTAAAATATATGTTACATGTGATAATCAATCAGATGATAAGGTAAAAATATTAATATGATAAACAATATAAATGAACAACGTGTATAGAATTATAAAATTATAGTAATGAGTAACATGTATACAATGATAAAATTAAATTTTCCGATACAAGTTAGTTTCATGTAGAAAGTGAAGCAAACCTTCAATGTTCTTCACCTGGAATAGCTCCGCAAGTGAAGTAACATTGAAGTATTTGCCTCGAATATCGGCAAAATCGATACAGTCCAGTAAGATGTGTTGCACGGTAAATACGTTGTGGCATGGAATACACCATGGACACGGCTCACCTTTGAGCATATACGAATGCGTTAGTCGTGTATGTCCAATGCGCAATCGACTAAGGACAACTTCATCCCGGCGTACATGTCTGTAGCCAGGAGTCCATTCGCCCAGAGTCGGTTTCACAGCATGAAGTTTATTATCTGTGAGCATTGTATCGGAGATGAATGAGTTGATGGATGATTTAAAATCAGGATAGCAAACAGTAAAATGAGAAGTTGGTAGATCCAGGGCGGGCGGCCTTGGCAGCACTATCTGCCCTGTCATTGCCCTTGATACCAGTATGACTGGGTAGCCAACAAAAAATAATGTCCTTGCCAGACGAAAGTAAAATATGGTGTAGCTCCATGATTTGGCGGATAAGTGGATGTTCAAGCTTCATGTTGTACAAAGCTTGTAGTGAAGATAATGAATCGGAAAATAAAATTAATTGCTTTCTCCAAGATATTTTCGCGAAATCAAGAGCAAGTAAAATCGCCCTCAATTCCGCAGAAAATATCGAAGATTTGTCTGTGAGTCTGGATTGAAGATCTCCCTCGGGGACAGCGGCAGCATACGCTACCAGGTCCCCGATCTTTGAGCCATCAGTAAAAAGCGGAGTGTATGTATTGTATCTGTCTTTAACCTCAAGAAAAAGTGATTTAAAAATGGATGGATCAGTTGTTGCTTTCGTGTGCTGACTAAGATCGAAGATCACCTTGGGCTGCTCCAACTGCCACGGTGGAATATCTGGAACAGCGTATTTGGCAATGTGATCCAGATCCAAGCCAGCATCGTGTATCAAAGGATCAATTCTCTTGCCGAATGGTGGCATGAAGCTTGGTTTCTTATCGAATACAGCATCTGTAGTTCGATGAAAGACAGTGTATAAGCTGGATTAGATGGATTGGAATGTAGTTTAGTGGCGTATTGCAAAGATAATTTGGTGCGTCTGTCGTGGAGAGAAGGTTCAATTGCTTCGGCATATAAGCTCTGTGCGTTAGACGTACGGAATGCACCCAGGCAGAGTCGTAAGCCTTGGTGATGTATTGGATCGAGCGTCCGAAGATCGGATTTACTGGCAGACCCATATACAGTGCATCCGTAGTCTAGTTTTGAGCGAACATGTGCGATGTTAAGGCGGTGCAGCACCTTTCGGTCTGCACCCCAGTCATGATTTGCTACCACTCGCAATAAGTTGAGTGCTTTCTGGCATTTAGCTTTCAAGTATCGTAAATGGGGTTTAAAAGTGAGTTTAGGATCAAAGATAAGACCAAGACATTTCTGCTCCCGAACAACTGGGATGGGATATGTTCCCAGTTTAAGTTCGGGATCAGGGTGAAGACCGCGTCTTTTGTAAAAATGTATGCAGTTAGTTTTAGATTTCGAAAACTTAAAGCCGTTTTCTGTGGTCCACTTGTTTATTCTATTGAGGCTCAGTTGTAATTGGCGCTCAATAGTATGCATGTTCTTTGATTTGTAACATATTACAAAATCATCGACATATAAAGAACAGTCAACACCTGGTTGCAGGCATTTTACAATATTATTCAGTTTAATGCTAAAAAGGGTAACAGACAATATACTTCCCTGCGGTACACCCATTTCCTGTTCATGGGGATCAGAAAGGGTTGTACCGACTCGGACTTGGAATTGTCTGTTTCAAAAAATTAGAAATAAAATCAGGGAGATGACCCTTCAGACCAAGGTCATGAAGGTCCTTCATAATCCCATACTTCCACGTCGTGTCATATGCCTTTTCTAGGTCAACAAATATGGCAACTATATGCTCATTGTTAACAAACCCGTCTCGAATGAATGCTTCGAGTCTAATCAGATTATCGGCAGTGCTTCTCTGGCGACGGAATCCAGATTGATACTCAGATATCAGTCCATTGGATTCCAGAAACCAGACAAGCCTGTCGTTAATCATTCGTTCCATGGTTTTACAGACGCAGCTAGTAAGTGCGATGGGACGGTAACTTGATGGGTCGGTGTGATGCTTGCCCGGTTTGGGAACAGGTATGATTGTAGCTTCCCGCCATGAAGGCGGAAAGACGCCTTGTTCCCAAATAGTATTAAACATTTCAAGGAGGTTGTCTAAAGAGTGTTCAGGTAAATGTTTAAGCAGTTGGTAGTGGATATCATCAGGGCCTGCTGATGTATCATGTGCTTTCTCGAGGGAAGCTTTTAATTCCCTCATAGAGAAAGGATCGTTGTAATGTTCTGAATTGTCTGAATTAAAATTAAGTTTAGTTTTCTCTTGCTCAGATTTCACCTTCAAGAACTCCTCAGAATAGTTATTACATGAGGAGTTCTTGGAGAAGGTGTCTGCCAATGTGTTTGAAATTTCTGTTTTGGAAGATACTTTATGTTCTGCTTTGTTGAGGTGATTGATAGAAGTTGATTTACCTTTACCGTTTATCATGCGAATCATGTCCCATGTTGTTTTCATTTTAGTTCGCGAATTCAACTTTGAGACAAAAGGTCTCCAAGTCTTTCTCTTGCTAGCTTTAATTGTGCGTCGAGCTTTCGCTCTAAAAATTCTATGAGAATTTAAATTATCTGCAGTTGCGTTATTATTGATTTGACGAATAGACTGCTTACGAACAGTCATTGCCTCTTTGCATTCCTCGTCAAACCATGGTTTATTGACACGTTTGGGCTTTGCCGAGGTTTTTGGTATTGTTTTTTCTGCAATATCGTGTAAAAGGGAAACGTAGTGTTCTAGTGGATCTTCCGCATCTCGAAAGCGATCAAAATCTAGTTCAATCATGTACATATTGCGAAATGTGTCCCAATCGGCTTTATGTAATTTCCACCTCTGGACTCTGTCAGTGGATGGTGGTCCATTACTCTGCAAGAAGACAGGAAAGTGGTCACTCCCACATAGGTCGTCACCAACTTTCCACGTAAAGTATAAATATAGAGAAGGATGACACAGAGTTAAATCCAGAGAGGAATATGAACTGGTTGCGGGATGTAAATATATGCTCGATTTATCATTAAAAATGCTGAGATTGTGATCGGAAAGAAAATTTTCAATAAGTTCCCCCTTTTTGTTTGTGTTTTTACAACCCCAAAGCATGTTATGTCCATTACAATCGCCATGGAGAATAAAAGGCGAAGGGAGCTGAGAGACAAGATTATCTAGTTCTGATTTTAACAGGACTGCAGATGGTGGAATGTAGATACAACATAATGTAATAGTCTTGTGCATCGTAACACTAACGGCCACAGCCTGAAGATTAGTGTTAAGATTCACGAGATTATGTGGGGTGCTCAAATTAACAAGGATTGAGACTCCACCAGATGCACGTTCAGCGTTATCTGAACACTTACTGTATAGTGCATGCGATTTAAAAGAAAATGTATCGTCAACTTTCAGGAATGTTTCCTGAAGACAAATACCAATGGGGTTGTGTTGAGTTAATACAATTGTTAATTCATCACGATTTGGTTTAATTCCTCGACATTTCCATTGGATAATATTATCCATGTTTTATGTAGGTGGAAGTATGGGTTTGCCGGCTGGAACTGGCTTGGGAGTTGGTATGTCAGAAGACTCTTCTGTCTCCATCGAGTCCAACGACTCGAACCTGTTCTTAAGTGGAATGGGGCCGTTTGCCCCCTTCTGCGAACCAGGGTCATCAGACCCTTTCTGCGATCCAGGGTCATCAGACCCTTTCTGCAATCCAGGGTCATCAGACCCTTTCCTGGGCGGTTTTGTACGGATCCTCTCCATGGCAGTGGGCCTACCCCTGAGTGGTAGTGGAGAGGCCGACCTGTCATCCGGCCCTTGCCGTGATCGCAGAGGAGACACGGCCGTGATTTGTTTTAAGGTCTTTTCAGCCCGACCTTTAGGGCTTTTGGAAGGCGTGACCTTTGAGGTTTTGCCTTCGAATTTTGCCTTTCCGGAAGAAGGTTTTGATGTTGAGGCCTTTGGGCTCCGGCCTCGGGGACATGTGTCGATGAGTTAGTGTTGAAGGCTTGTAGTGTGGCGTATTATAGGTCCACGTTATAGTGGGGTGTTCAGCTGGTTTCCAAGAAACGTCCGTTTGAGTTGAAATACTTCTGCTGGGCTTGCGAGAGACTGCAGCCGAAGCGTAAGAAAAGCCAGGGATAGGAGTTGTTGGTATTTCAACAATCTTCCTGGCTTCAGGGAATGATATGTTGCGTGTATGTTTCACGCGAACTATCTCCTTCTCGATCTTCCACTTCGGGCAGTCTTTCGAATATGCCGAATGGTGTACCATTACAGTTGACACAATGTTCGGCCTCCACACAGTTGTCATTGCTGTGCTTGGCAATTCCACAGCGTGCACATGCAAGATCTCTCTTACATCTGTCTTTGTGGTGGCCGTACAATTGGCAGTTATAACATCGCAACGGGTTTGGTATATATGGATCAACTGTAATCAGTAACCATCTGGTGAGGTTGTTGTTCTTTCGGTAGTACAGTGAGGTTGAAAGTCAGAACGAAGGTATTGGTAGGGACTAGTTGTCCATTGACTTTTCTACTAATCCTTCTGGCATCAGCGACTCCTTGCGGTTTGAGTTGCTCGATCACCTCTTGCTCAGTTACATGAGCAAACTCCGGTGATCGGACAACCCCCTTGCAACTGTTCAATGATTTATGTGGCTGAATGTCGACAGGAGTGTCCAATAATTTGTTGCAGAGAAGTAAATTCTCTGCATGGCTCTTCCTCTCAACTTCTATGAGGTCATCAGAGCGTAAACGCTTCAAATTCCTTGGCTCTCCTGGCACACTATTCAGGATCTTTGACAAAACAAAGACAGACAATTTGGTGAGGTGTTTGTCTGAATCAGTTGCATGGACCACAATGAATCGAGGCCATGTGGCTACATGTTCTTGTTCTGATTGTTGTTGGGTTGGTCGTGTTAGAAAAACAGGTTCGTTATCTGGTAGGAAATTTAATTCTGCAGGTCGCGTCCGTTTCTTGGACGGACCAGCTGAACACGGTTGGCTGGACGACTTTGTGAAGTCCGAAGCCTTCCAATCGACTGGATTGATGGATAATTGTGATGAGGTTTGTTTTTTGTTTTTTTGGCGATTCATATCAGTAGGCCGGTATATTCATCACTATGTTCCCCACCCTCCATGGAGCCCTACGAGGGGATGTGCTAATGATGCGGGTCTCCGCACCGCACACCGAGGATACATAGTGATATACTCGAGCAAAACAAATAACTCACTCGTGTAGCACTAAACCGTGACATTTACTAGAGCCGCGAACTGGTCACACAATGCAAAAAGGAACAAGATAATGTACTCGCGTATATATGAAATAATCACAAAACAAAGCAAAAATAAAAAATATATGATCCAGTCACGACTCCAGCACCGGGTGCCACAGGAACCGATTAATCCCATTGGGCGTGCTCACCCAAGGACCTCCCGTTTGCCTTGAAGTCAGGGCCGAAGTGGTGTATTGTAGTAATGCGTGACATCTTGGCCAGAAATTCTGCCAGCCACGCAAGACACTCACCCACCAGGATCCCTTCCTCCAAAACGTCCGGGTCGCAGGCCACGGCAAACGGCCAGCCAGGTTCCCCTACACAGACACGCCCAAAGGTAAGTGTACCTACCTTTGTGCGGGAATGCATAGAGTACCTACGAGTCACCAAGGGGTGTTTAGGTAATATGTGCATGCACCAATAGCTAGTGCATGCATATAACCCAGTTAGTCCTTAGGAAACCCACCCCTTGTTAGTTCTCTGGGAATTGCAACCCGCAATCCCTAGGAATTGCGATGGCAATTCCAAGATTAAGCCCGTAGACCGCGTCAAGGTCAGGGGTGACCTACGGGAAATATTTCAAGGAGGTTGTCTAAAGAGTGTTCAGGTAAATGTTTAAGCAGTTGGTAGTGGCTATCATTAGGGCCTGCTGATGTATCATGTGCTTTCTCGAGGGAAGCTTTTAATTCCGTCATAGAGAAAGGAGCGTTGTAATGTTCTGAATTGTCTGAATTAAAATTAAGTTCAGTTTTCTCTTGCTCAGTTTTCACCTTCAAGAACTCCTCAGAATAGTTATTACATGAGGAGTTCTTGGAGAACGTATCTGATAATGTGTTTGAAATGTCTGTTTTGGAAGATACGTTATGTCCTGCTTTGTTGAGGTGATTGATAGAAGTTGATTTACCTTTACCGTTTATCTTACGAATCATGTCCCATGTTGTTTTCATTTTAGATCGCGAATTCAACTTGGAGACAAAAGATCTCCAAGTCTTTCTCTTGCTAGCTTTGATAGTGCGTCGAGCTTTAGCTCTAACAATTCTATGAGCATTTAAGTTTGCTGGTGTTGCGTTATTATTGATTTGACGAATAGACTGCTTACGAGCAGTCATTGCCTCTTTGCATTCTTCGTCAAACCATGGTTTATTGACACGTTTGGGCTTTGCCGAGGTTTTTGGTATTGTCTTTTCTGCAATATCGTGTAAAAGGGAAACGTAGTGTTTTAGTGGATCTTCCGCATCTCGAAAGCGATCAAAATCTAGTTCAATCATGCACATATTGCGAAATGTGTCCCAATCGGCTTTATATAATTTCCACCTCTGGACTCTGTTAGTGGATGGTGGTCCATTACTCTTCAAGAAGACAGGAAAGTGGTCACTCCCACATAGGTCGTCACCAACTTCCCACGTAAAGTCTAAATACAGAGAAGGATGACACAGAGTTAAATCCAGAGAGGAATATGAACCGGTTGCGGGATGTAAATGCTCGATTTATCGTTAAAAATGCTGAGATTGTGATCGGAAAGAAAATTTTCAATAAGTTCCCCCTTTTTGTTTGTGCCTTTACAACCCCAAAGCATGTTATGTCCGTTAAAATCGCCAAGGAGTATGAAAGGCGAAGGGAGCTGAGAGACAAGATTATCTAGTTCCGATTTTAACAGGACTGCAGATGGTGGAATGTAGATAGAACATAACGTAACAGTCTTGTGCATCGTAACACTAACGGCCACAGCCTGAAGATTAGTGTCAAGATTCACGAGACTATGTGGGGTGCTCAAATTAATGAGGATTGAAACTCCACCAGATGCGCGTTCAGCGTTATCTGAACACTTACTGTATAATGCATGTGATTTAAAAGAAAATGTATCGTCAACTTTCAGGAATGTTTCCTTAAGACAAACAGCAATGGGGTTGTGTTGAGTTAATAAAATTGATAATTCATCACGATTTGCTTTAATTCCTCGACAGTTCCATTGGATAATAGTATCCATGTTTTATGTTGGTGGAAGTATGGGTTTGCGGGGTGGAACAGGCTTGGGAGTTGGAATGTCGGAAGACTCTTCAGTCTCCATCGAGTCCAACGACTCAAACCTGTTCTTAAGTGGAATGGGGCCGTCTGCCCCCTTCTACGATCCAGGGTATTCAGACCCTTTCTGCGATCCAGGGTCATCAGACCCTTTCTGCAATCCAGGGTAATCAGACCCTTTCCTGGGCGGTTTTGTACGGATCCTCTCCATGGCAGTGGGCCTACCCCTGAGTGGTAGTGGAGAGGCCGACCTGTCATCCGGCCCTTGCCGTGATCGCAGAGGAGACACGGCCGTGATTTGTTTTAAGGTCTTTTCAGCCCGACCTTTAGGGCTTTTGGAAGGCGTGGCCTTTGAGGTTTTGCCTTCCGAAGAAGGTTTTGATGTTGAGGCCTTTGGGCTCCGGCCTCGGGGAGATTGTGTCGATGAGTTAGATGTGGAAGGCTTGTAGTGTGGCGTATTATAGGTCCACGTTATAGTGGGGTGTTCAGCTGGTTTCCAAGAAACGTCCGTTTGAGTTGAAATACTTCTGCTGGGCTTGCGAGAGACTGCAGCCGAAGCGTAAGCAAAGCCAGGGATAGGAGTTGTTGGTATTTCAACAATCTTCCTGGCTTCAGGGAATGATATGTTGCGTGTATGTTTCACGCGAACTATCTCCTTCTCGATCTTCCACTTCGGGCAGTCTTTCGAATATGCCGAATGGTTACCATTACAGTTGACACAATTTTCGGCCTCCACACAGTTTTCATTACTGTGCTTGGCAATGCCACAGCGTGAACATGCAATATCTCTCTTACATCTGTCTTTGTGGTGGCCGTACAGTTGGCAGTTGTAACAGCGCAACGGGTTTGGTATGTATGGGTCAACTGTGACGAGTAACCATCTGGTTAGTTTAAGTTCTTTTGGTAGTTCAGTCAGGTTGAAAGTTAGAACGAAGGTATTGGTCGGGACTAGTTGTCCGTTCACTTTTTTATTAATCCTTCGAGCATCAGCAACTCCTTGTGGCTCGAGTTGTTCGATCATTTCTTGCTCACTTACATGAGCAAACTCCGGTGATCGGACAACTCCCTTGCAACTATTCAAAGATTTATGCGGCTGGATGTCGACAGGGTATCCAAGAACTTGGTACAAAGCAGTAGATTCTCTGCATGGCTCTTTCTGTCAACTTCAATAAGAAGGTCACCAGAGCGCAACCGTTTCAAGTTCTTGGGCTCTCCTGCAACACCATTCAGTATCTTTGATAAAACAAAGACAGACAATTTGTCAAGAGATTTGTCTGTGTCAGTTGCATGGACCACAAGGAATCGAGGCCAAGTGGCTACATGCTGTAGTTCTGTTTGATGTTGTTGTAGTGGTCGTTGAGGGAAATCAGATGGGGTAGACAGAAAATTGAATTCTGAGGTCGTGTCCCTTTCTTAGATGGGCCAGCTGAACAAGTATGGCTAGACGACTTTGTGAAGTCCGATGCCTTCCAATCAATTGGGTTTATGGATACTTGTGAAGAGGTTATTTTTTTTGTTTTTTTGGCGATTCATATCAGTAGGCCGGTATATTCATCACTATGTTCCCCTTCTCCATGGAGCCCTACAAGGGGATGTGATAATGGTGCGGGTCTCCGCACCGCACACCGAGGATACATAGTGATATACTCGAGCAAGACAAATAACTCACTCGCGTAGCACTAAACCGTGACACCTACTAGAGCCGCGGACTGGTCACACAATGTAAAAGGGAACAAGATAATGTACTCACGTATATATGAAATAATCACAAAACAAAGAAAAACTAAAACAATATATGCTCCAGTCACGACTCCAGCACCGGGTGCCACAGAAGTCGATTGATCCCATTGGGCGTGCTCACCCAAGGACCTCCCGTTTGTCTTGAGGTCAGGGCCGAAGTGGTGTATTGTATTAATGCGTGACATATTGGCCAGAAATTCTGCCAGCCACGCAAGACACTAACCTTCCCTTCCTCCAAAACGTCCGGGTCGCAGGCCACGGCAAACGGCCAGCCAGGTTCCCCTACACACACACGCACAAAGGTAAGTGTACCTACCTTTGTGCGGGACACTCCAACTGCCAAACCTGTTCCACCCCGCAAACCCATACTTCCACCTACATAAAACATGGATACTATTATCCAATGGAACTGTCGAGGAATTAAAGCAAATCGTGAGGAATTAACAATTTTATTAACTCAACACAACCCCATTGCTGTTTGTCTTCAGGAAACATTCCTGAAAGTTGACGATACATTTTCTTTTAAATCACATGCATTATACAGTAAGTGTTCAGATAACGCTGAAAGCGCATCTGGTGGAGTCTCAATCCTCGTTAATTTGAGCACCCCACATAGTCTCGCGAATCTTGACACTAATCTTCAGGCTGTGGCCACTAGAACACTACGTTTCCCTTTTACACGATATTGCAGAAAAGACAATACGAAAAACCTCGGCAAAACCCAAACGTGTCAATAAACCATGGTTTGACGAAGAATGCAAACAGGTAATGACTGCTCGTAAGCAGTCTATTCGTCAAATCAATAATAACGCAACAGCAGATAACTTAAAAGCTCATATAATTTTTAGAGCGAAAGCTCAACGCACAATTAAAGCTAGCAAGAGAAGGACTTGGATATCTTTTGTCTCCAAGTTGAATTCGCGATCTAAAATGAAAACAACATGGGACATGATTCGTAAGATAAACGGTAAAGGTAAATCAACTTCTATCAATCACCTCAACAAAGCAGGACATAAAGTATCTTCCAAAACAGACATTTCAAACACATTAGCAGATACCTTCTCCAAGAACTCCTCAAGTAATAACTATTCTGAGGAGTTCTTGAAGGTGAAATCTGAGCAAGAGAAAACTAAACTCAGTTTCACAGCATGAAGTTTATTATCTGTGAGCAGATCCCACTGGATCTGCATTGTATCGGAGATGAATGAGTTGATGGATGATTTAAAATCATGATAGCAAACAGGAAAATGAGAAGTTGGTAGATCCAGGGCGGCCTTGGCAGCACTATCTTGTCCTGTCATTGCCCTTGATACCAGTATGACTGGGTAGCCAACAAAAAATAATGTCCTTGCCAGACGAAAGTAAAATATGGTGTCGCTCCATCATTTGGCGGATAAGTGGATATTCAAGCTTCATGTTGTACAAAGCTTGTAATGAAGATAATGAATCGGAAAATAAAATGAATTGCTTTCTCCAAGATCTTTTCGCGAAATCAAGAGCAAGTAAAATCGCCCTCAATTCCGCAGAAAATATCGAAGATTTGTCTGGGAGTCTGGATTGAAGATCTCCCTCGGGGACAGCGGCAGCAGATGCTACCCGGTCCCCGATCTTTGAGCCATCAGTAAAAAGCGGAGTGTATGTATTGTATCTGTCTTTAACCTCAAGAAAAAGTGATTTAAAAATGGATGGATCAGTTGTTGCTTTCGCGTGCTGACTAAGATCGAAGATCACCTTGGGCTGCTCCAACTGCCACGGTGGAGTATCTGGAACAGCGTATTTGGCAATGTGATCCAGATGCAAGCCAGCATCGTGTATCAAAGGATCCATTCTCTTGCCGAATGGTGGCTTGAAGCTTGGTTTCTTATCGAATACAGCATCTGTAGTTCGATGGAAGACAGTGTTATAAGCTTGATTAGATGGATTGGAATGTAGTTTAGTAGCGTATTGCAAAGATAATTTGGTGCGTCTGTCGTGGAGAGAAGGCTCATTTTCTTCGGCATATAAGCTCTGTGCGTTAGACGTACGGAATGCACCCAGGCAGAGTCGTAAGCCTCGGTGATGTATTGGATCGAGCGTCCGAAGATCGGATTTACTGGCAGACCCATATACAGTGCATCCGTAGTCTAGTTTTGAGCGAACATGTGCGATGTAAAGGCGGTGCAGCACCTTTCGGTCTGCACCCCAGTCATGATTTGCTACCACTCGCATTAAGTTGAGTGCTTTCTGGCATTTAGCTTTCAAGTATCGTAAATGGGGTTTAAAAGTGAGTTTAGGATCAAAGATAAGACCAAGAAATTTCTGCTCCCGAACAACTGGGATGGGATGTGTTCCCAGTTTAAGTTCGGGATCAGGGTGAAGACCGCGTCTTTTGCAAAACTTAAAGCCGTTTTCTGTGGTCCACTTGTTTATTCTATTGAGGCTCAGTTGTAATTGGCGCTCAATAGTATGCATGTTCTTTGATGTGTAACATATTAAAAAATCATCGACATATAAAGAACAGTCAACACCTGGTTGCAGGCATTTTACAATATTATTCAGTTTAATGCTAAAAAGGGTAACAGACAATATACTTCCCTGCGGTACACCCATTTCCTGTTCATGGGGATCAGAAAGGGTTGTACCGACTCGGACTTGGAATTGTCTGTCTTTCAAAAAATTAGAAATAAAATCAGGGAGATGACCCTTCAGGCAGTGCTTCTCTGGCGACGGAATCCAGATTGATACTCAGATATCAGTCCATTGGATTCCAGAAACCAGACAAGCCTGTCGTTAATCATTCTTTCCATGGTTTTACAGACGCAGCTAGTAAGTGCGATGGGACGGTAACTTGATGGGTCGGTGTGATCCTTGCCCGGTTTGGGAACAGGTATGATTGTAGCTTCCCGCCATGAAGGCGGAAATACGCCTTGTTCCCAAATGGTATTAAATATTTCAAGGAGGTTGTCTAAAGAGTGTTCAGGTAAATGTTTAAGCAGTTGGTAGTGGATCATCATCAGGGCCTGCTGATGTATCATGTGCTTTCTCGGGGGAAGCTTTTAATTCCCTCATAGAGAAAGGAGCGTTGTAATGTTCTGAATTGTCTGAATTAAAATTAAGTTTAGTTTTCTCTTGCTCAGATTTCACCTTCAAGAACTCCTCAGAATAGTTATTACATGAGGAGTTCTTGTAGAAGGTATCTGCTAATGTGTTTGAAATGTCTGTTTTGGAAGATACTTTATGTCCTGCTTTGTTGAGGTGATTGATAGAAGTTGATTTACCTTTACCGTTTATCTTACGAATCATGTCCCATGTTGTTTTCATTTTAGATCGCGAATTCAACTTGGAGACAAAAGATCTCCAAGTCCTTCTCTTGCTAGCTTTAATTGTGCGTCGGGCTTTGGCTCTAAAAATTCTATGAGCTTTTAAATTATCTGCTGTTGCATTATTATTGATTTGACGAATAGACTGCTTACGAGCAGTCATTGCCTCTTTGCATTCTTCGTCAAACCATGGTTTATTGACACGTTTGGGCTTTGCCGAGGTTTTTGGTATTGTCTTTTCTGCAATATCGTGTGAATGGGAAACGTAGTGTTCTAGTGGATCTTCCGCATCTCGAAAGCGATCAAAATCTAGTTCAATCGTGCACATATTGCGAAATGTGTCCCAATCGGCTTTATGTAATTTCCACCTCTGGACTCTGTCAGTGGATGGTGGTCCATTACTCTGCAAGAAGACAGGAAAGTGGTCACTCCCACATAGGTCGTCACCAACTTTCCACGTAAAGTCTAAATACAGAGAAGGATGACACAGAGTTAAATCCAGAGAGGAATATGAACCGGTTGCGGGATGTAAATATGTGCTCGATTTATCATTAAAAATGCTGAGATTGTGATCGGAAAGAAAATGTTCAATAAGTTCCCCCTTTTTGTTTGTGTCTTTACAACCCCAAAGCATGTTATGTCCGTTAAGATCGCCAAGGAGAACGAAAGGCGAAGGGAGCTGAGAGACAAGATTATCTAGTTCTGATTTTAACAGGACTGCAGATGGTGGACTGTAGATAGAACATAACGTAATAGTCTGGTGCAACTTAACACTAACGGCCACAGCCTGAAGATTAGTGTCAAGATTCACGAGACTATGTGGGGTGCTCAAATTAACGAGGATTGAGACTCCACCAGATGCGCGTTCAGCGTTATCTGAACACTTACTGTATAATACATGTGACATAAAATGTATCGTTAATTTTCAGGAATGTTTCCTGAAGACAAACAGCAATGGGGTTGTGTTGAGTTAATACAATTGTTAATTCATCACGATTTGCTTTAATTCCTCGACAGTTCCATTGGATAATAGTATCCATGTTTGATGTAGGTGGAAGTATGGGTTTGCGGGGTGGAGTTGGAATGTCGGAAGACTCTTCAGTCTCCATCGAGTCCAACGACTCAAACCTGTTCTTAAGTGGAATGGGGCCGTCTGTCCCCTTCTGCGATCCAGGGTCATCAGACCATTTCTGTGATGCAGGGTCATCAGACCCTTTCTGTGATCCAGGGTCATCAGACCCTTTCCTGGGCGGTTTTGTAGGGATCCTCTCCATGGCAGTGGGCCTACCCCTGAGTGGTAGTGGAGAGGCCGACCTGTCATCCGGTCCTTGCCGTGATCGCAGAGGAGACACGGCCGTTATTTGTTTTAAGGTCTTTTCAGCCCGACCTTTAGGGCTTTTGGAAGGTGTGGCCTTTGAGGTCCCACCTTCCGAAGTAGGTTTAGAGGTTGAGGCCTTTGGGCTCCAGCCTCGGGGAGATTGCGTCTGTTTAGACGATGAGTGAGATGTGTTCGAAGGCTTGTAGTGTGGCGGATTATAGGGCCACGTTATTGTGGGGTGTTCAGCTGGTTTCCAAGAAACGTCCGTTTGAGTTGAAATACTTCTGCTGGGCTTGCGAGAGACTGCAGCCGAAGCGTAAGAAAAGCCAGGGATAGGAGTTGTTGGCATTTCAACAATCTTACTGGCTTCAGGGAATGATATGTTGCGTGTATGTTTTACGCGAACTATCTCCTTCTCGATCTTCCACTTCGGGCAGTCTTTCGAATATGCCGAATGGTTATTACCATTACAGTTGACACAATGTTCGGCCTCCACACAGTTTTCAATACTGTGCTTGGCAATGCCACAGCGTGCACATGCAATATCTCTCTTACATCTGTCTTTGTGGTGGCCGTACAGTTTGGCAGTTGTAACAGCGCAACGCAAGGGTTTGGTATGTATGGGTCAACTGTGACGAGTAACCATCTGGTTAGTTTAAGTTCTTTTGGTAGTTCAGTCAGGTTGAAAGTTAGAATGAAGGTATTAGTTGGGACTAGTTTTCCGTTCACTTTTCTATTAATCCTTCGAGCATCAGCAACTCCTTGTGGCTCGAGTTGTTCGATCACTTCTTAAGAACATGAGCAAACTCCGGTGATCGGACAACTCCCTTGCAACTGTTCAAAGATTTATGCGGCTGGATGTCGACAGGGGTATCCAAGAACTTGGTACAAAGCAGTAGATTCTCTGCATGGCTCTTTCTGTCAACTTCAATAAGAAGGTCACCAGAGCGCAACCGTTTGAAGTTCTTGGGCTCTCCTGCCACACTATTCAGTATCTTTGATAAAACAAAGACAGACAATTTTTCAAGGGACTTGTCTGTGTTAGTTGCATGGACCACAAGGAATCGAGGCCAAGTGGCTACATGCTGTAGTTCTGTTTGATGTTGTTGTAGTGGTCGTTGAGGGAAATCAGATGGAGTAGACAGAAAATTGAATTCTGCAGGTCGTGTCCGTTTCTTAGATGGGCCAGCTGAACAAGGTTGGCTAGACGACTTTGTGAAGTCCGAAGCCTTCCAATCAATTGGGTTTGTGGATAATTGTGAAGAAGTTATTTTTTTTGGCGATGCATATCAGTAGGCCGGTATATTCATCACTATGTTGCCCAACCTCCATGGAGCCCTACAAGGGGATGTGCTAATGGTGCGGGTCTCCGCACCGCACACAGAGGATACACAGTGGTATACTCGAGCAAGACAAATAACTCACTCGTGTAGCACTAAACCGTGACACCTACTAGAGCCGCGGACTGGTGACACAATGTAAAAGGGAACAAGATAATGTACTCACGTATATATGAAATAATCACAAAACAAAGCAAAAATAGAAAATATATATATGCTCCAGTCACGACTCCAGCACCGGGTGCCACAGAAGCCGATTGATCCCATTGGGCGTGCTCACCCAAGGACCTCCCGTTTGCCTTGAAGTCAGTGCCGAAGTGGTGTATTGTAGTAATGCGCGACATCTTGGCCAGAAATTCTGCCAGCCACCCAAGACACTCACCCACCAGGATCCATTCCTCCAAAACGTCCGAGTCGCAGGCCACGGCAAACGGCCAGCCAGGTTCCCCTACACATACACGCCCAAAGGTAAGTGTACTTACCTTTGTGCGGGAATGCATAGAGTACCTACGAGTCACCAAGGGGTGTTTAGGTAATATGTGCATGCACCAATAGCTAGTGCATGCACATAACCCAATTAGTCCCGAGGAAACCCACCCCTTGTTAGTTCTCTGGAAATTGCAACCGCAATCCCTAGGAATTGCGATGGCAATTCCAAGATTAAGCCCGCAGACCGCGTCAAGGTCAGGGGTGACCTGCGGGTCCTGTGTGAGAAGAGAGACAGACGTGCCTCCTACAGACATCGAGGCCATATATAAGGTCAGTGACTGGGACAGCTCCTTTTACGTTGTATTCACTTCCTTAGATCACGTCGCCAGTTTCCACGATTTGGGTTTCGTTGAAAATGACCGTCATCGCATTGTGATTTCCGTGATGGGGAAAAAGGTTGTCTCACTGAGGGTGCAATGGTTGCCCCATTACATAAGTTCAAACCTCGTGGGCAAAATTATTGAGCGTTACGGCAGAGTGGTGGGTGTCTTGAACACTGTTACTCAATATAAAGAAACCACCATCTGCAATGGTACCCGCACCGTCACACTGGAGGTGGATGAGATCAGCAAAAAAATGATTCCACACCTCCTATAATTTGACTGCGGCCAGAAGGCCCTGGTGACTATGCAGGGCAGACCACCACTGTGTCTCCGTTGTAGAGATATTGGACATGTTCGCAGGAACAGCCCAAATCAATTGCCTCCAATTGGCCTCCAATTGATCCCCCCGCCAGAAGCCACTACAGGAGAGCCAGTCGCACTCCAACTCCGTCTTCAGTGGACCCGCCTTCGCATGACTCGACTCCGCCTTTGCATGCTCTGCCTCCGCCAGCTTCGCCTACTTCGCCGTCCTCGGACCCTCCCCAGTTTGTCAGGACGAGGAGACAATGCAGACAGACAACACCCAGAACCAAGGTAGGAAGAGGAATTTAGAGGTGCCGGACTCGGACTATATCACCCCGAACAGAGTGGCCAAAAAGGCAGTGAACCCGGTAGCTAATAATACCTCTACCCCAAACATGTTCCTAGCTGTGTTCACGGAGGAGGACGAAATGGGACTCCGACGAGAACGGAGCTCTCATTATGGACTTGGTTGGGGTAGAGTAGGTTACACCGACAACTATGGAACTCTCTACGGATTTCGGCACACTGAATACGATTAGGTTACTACCTGGTACAGAGCGAACCGTGATCTATCGTATCGAGTTTTTTCTACGCCAGTTTCTCGCGCGAGTCTTCGTAACTTGTGTTATTTCGACTGACCCCCGGGATTTTACCCACGGGTTTCGTTCTGATGGCTTTCACAGACGATTACATCGTTCGTCATCTGGCGGCACATATCAACTCGTCGATGATGGAAAGAACCGTTCATTCAGTTCAGCTGTTTGAGCAGAGGAAGACCGACGCCTCCGGACCTACTAGACGCAATATACAAGGTCAGTGAATCGGTGAATTCATTTTTCGTGGTATTCAAGGAAACAAATGATGTTGATATGCCCTGTCATTGCCCTTGATACCAGTATGACTGGGTAGCCAACACAAATTAATGTCCTTGTCAGACGAAATTAAATATGGTGTAGCTCCATGATATGGCGGATAAGTGGATGTTCAAGCTTCATGCTGTACAAAGCTTGTAGTGAAGATAATGAATCGGAAAATAAAATTAATTGCTTTCTCCAAGATATTTTCGCGAAATCAACAGCAAGTAAAATCGCCCTCAATTCCGCAGAAAATATCGAATATTTGTCTGGGAGTCTGGATTGAAGATCTCCATCGGGGACGGTGGCAGCAGTTGCTACCCGGTCTCCGACCTTTGAGTCATCAGTAAAAAGCGGAGTGTATGTATTGTATGGGTCTTTAACTTAACGAAAAGGTGATTTAAAAATGGATGGATCAGTTGTTGCTTTCGTGTGCTGACTAAGATCGAAGATGTGATCCAGATCCAAGCCAGCATCGTTTTTCAATGGATCCATTCTCTTGCCGAATGGTGGCTTGAAGCTTGGTTTCTTATCGAATATAGCATCTGTAGTTCGAAGAAAGATAGTGTTATAAGCTGGATTAGATGGATTGGAATGTAGTTTAGTGGCGTATTGCAAAGATAATTTGGTGCGTCTGTCTTGGAGAGAAGAAGGCTCACTTGCTTCGGCATATAAGCTCTGTGCGTTAGACGTACGGAATGCACCCAGGCAGTCTTAAGCCTTGGTGATGTATTGGATCGAGCGTCCGAAGATCGGATTTACTGGCAGACCCATATACAGTGCATCCATAGTTAGTTTTGAGCGAACATGTGCGATGTAAAGGCGGTGCAGCACCTTTCGGTCTGCACCCCAGTCATGATTTGCTACCACTCGCATTAAGTTGAGTGCTTTCTGGCATTTAGCTTTCAAGTATCGTAAATGAGGTTTAAAAGTGAGTTTAGGATCAAAGATAAGACCAAGAAAGTTCTGCTCCCGAACAACTGGGATAGGATGTGATACCAGTTTAAGTTCGGGATCAGGTATGGAATGGAATGGTGCTTAACGGCCCATCAACACAAAAGAGTATCATTTAGGGCCAGGTCAAGCAGTGTAGATGAAGAATAAAATTAATAGTAAAATAGTATGTCAGATGCGGCAGGCAATCAGATGATTAGGGTAAAAATATTAATACGATGAGCAATAGAGATGAATAAATGTATACAATGATAAAATTATAGTCATCAGAAACATGTATACCATGATAAAATTAAATTTTCCGATACAAGTTAGTTTCATGGAGAAAGCGAAGCAATGTTCTCCACCTGGAATAGCTCCGCAGGTGAAGTAATATTGAAGTGCGTCGAATATCGGCAAATTCGATACAGTCCAGTAGGATGTGTTACACGATAAATTCGCTGTGGCATGGAATACACCAACATTTTGACAAATATACTGGAAACATATTCCCTTAAGACACATATAGACATTTATAACCAAATACAATATATGCCACGTGGTTCTCACAACTAGGATAACATCAACATAGCTTGTAGATTCGATAGAGTTTATTTATGTGTCCAATATATTGATCTCATCTTTATCTTCCTTCGACATAGTACCATGCTGCTGTTCAGATCATGACAGTATAACATTAACATTAAACGGCACATTCGGCATATCTATTGGCCTGTCATGGGAAATAAAATGAAACTATAGAAGATCCAAAATTTCAGAGAATTTTTTTAGATTTATTTGGCAAATAGTATCACATTGTGAAGATCAGGATGCATACTGGTGGCACAAGCATGTTAAATGTTTTCTGTGTGCGACTTGATGTGGGGGTGAGATAGAGATTTCGAAAGTGAAAGTAGACGGTTCCGTCAAAAAAGGGGTAATAACTCATGGAAATCAACCCGCATGACCCCGTGTTTGGCATGGATCTAGAGCCGGCTTAGGTCACTGACACTGAATGGAAGCAACAAAATGGATTTTGTCGCAGGTAGTTTGCGATTGTCATGTTTGTGTGAATGTGGGTCTATGGGAAATCAATTAGTTTTCTGTTTCCTACAAGGCCAAGTTGTGTTATGTATATTCCCATCCAATCTATAACCAGTGTCATCTGCCGTCAATAGTGTAAAACGTAATACTTTTATGTAGCATACTGAACTGTTCTATTTCAGTACTTATTGACTGAACTATTGTTCTCCTATCACGTGACTAACACTGGAATGCATTTTGTATGCGCACGCAACACGGCTCACTTTTTCATTCGACGCCATTCTCTTCACATCGCCATTGTACATGTAAAATATATTAAAATAATTGTCTGGTAAATATTGTATTTACAGGTAACGTTTCGGTATACTATTCTGTATTGTT
>CM055274.1:33028858-33053425 GCA_029237695.1 Conchocele bisecta
CAATTTTAATTGGGTATTTACGCAAATACGCAGCTTTTCTGGAGCTCTGTAAGTGGACTACATGACCAGTCTATGTGCTGTCCTTGTTTACTGGCTAGGTTTCCAACCATTGTGTGTGGCTGTGGAAATGGGGCTTATAGGATTTGTGACCAGTGTAGCTCGTGATCAAATAGCACACTCCTGTAATCTGAAAACGATCCATATTTCTTGTAAGAAGCATGACGTGTGTTTCATCGATGGAATGGCGAACTGTGCAGATCCTGATCAGACTGTGCGGATGCACAGGCTGATCTGGATCTGCACAGTTCGCAAAACAGCCCCATTTCTCCAGTCGCAGCCACATATGAATTTGGTCTTTGTTAGAGAGTAGTGTTCTGTGTTTGCTTTACCAAGTGACTTGTTTGTTCAATAGCTTGAAGCAGCTTTACAATGTGCCAGCGATCTTTGTTTGATTTTCTACTTTATTTTCGGGTAAACTTGCAATAAACATTAAATACAGGTGAAGTGGTACAACCTGACCAGACAATTGCAATCAGCAAAATATGATACCTACATGATTTTTTTTTCATGGTTTTAACTTCTGTCAGATCGCGGACAATGTGACCCATCATGGAAAGTCTATTTTTAAACCCTGTCTGTATATGATATTTTTCTTAAACCGACATAAAACCACATTCAACCAATCTTTTTAAACTGTTCCGTACATTCCGAATGTTGAAGAACTTGTAATTTTATGCATCTTAGTCAGATCCTAGGTATCCAAATATTCATTATACATTTTCTGGTATTTATGAAAGTTCTGATAATTGTGGACGTTAATCCTTAAAATGTCGGAAACAAACGTTGTCGTCCGTTTTTACTTCTGGAAATGATTCTAAAGTGATGTCAAACCATGTTTTTGATGAGAAAATAGAACATTAACAGCAGAAGACAAAATTTACTTCAGTAGTGTAAGGGTTAATCATTTAGCTTTAACCCTTAGACCGCTACTCACAACAATTGTCGTCTGCTTTGTCCGGAGGACACAATTCTAATGAAATTTCAAGACATATTTACAGAGAGAAATAAAACATACTCCTAATTCGTTTGGCGGATATTTTCGCCTCTAGCATGCAAAGAGTTAAATATATGAACCAGGCCATTTGTATGGAGAATATTTTGTGTTTATGGCTTTCACTGCAGGCCAATTTCAATGATAGCCATCTTGTATTCTAAATCAGACAAAAACATCTCCACTTCTGCATAGAACATCAATGGAGAACAGCAGTGCTTATAAATAAATTAAGTATTGTGGTGAACACCAGGCTTACACCAGGTCATTGAAAGAAAGTTAATATGTATATTACATACATGTAATCCTGCCATATGACCATCCTATGTAACCAGATATTAACCCTTACTACCCTGAATTAAATGTTGTCGTCTGCTTGAAATGTTTTATTTTCAATATTTCTCGACAAAAACCTGGTTTTGACAACACATGAGAATCGTCTCCAGCGGAGACGATTCTCATGTGCTGTCAAAACCAGTTTTTTGTTAAGAATTAAAGCAAAAATGAAAAACAGCAGACGGCAATTTTCGTCAACAGCGTAGGAAGGATTAAGAGCATTTCTAATGTCAGGTGCTGGTATGTGAGAGTTGAATCTCGTTAAACCCATTATAAAAGTAATTAGATTATTACTAATCCTATTACTTTTGGGGCGTGGGGCTAAGTGACTCTGGTGTGGTGAGGACCCAGGCGCGGATACAGGGGGGTGGTCCAGGGGGTCCGGACCCGCCCTGCTCTCGGCAAAAAAAAAATAAAAAATCTACAATACTCAAATAGTTGGATGACTTTTTTCGTGGCCTAGGTGTCAGGAAATCGCATCTGCAGCGATCTGGCATTTAAAAATTTCCTGGGGGAGGACCCCTGTGTCGTCTGCTGAATATTTTTTATTTTCCATTTTTCTCATCAAAAACTTGGTTTGTCAGCACTTTAGAATCATTTCCTATGGAAATGATTCTCAAATGCTGCCAAACCATGTTTTTACTGAGAGAAAAGACAAAATATGAATTAACAGCAGAAGTCTATTTTCGGTTCCCCGCATTCTAAGCGTTAAACACCATTAAATCCAATCTAATATCAGGTTACATAGATAACCACCTGAGCATATAAATATCTTAATAAATGAAAAATAAATGATTACTCCCTCAAAGTATACTTTGCTAGATAAGTGTACTTTGCAATTTTGATGAAATCGGCTACTGGGCGTAATCTACACGTTTTGTTTGTCCAAGGAATTGGACACTACTGTAAAACGTAAATTTGGCTGCCACAATTTTTAAAAAATATTTAAAACGCAGAGAATGATACACATAATTAAACTTTATTACCATTCTGTATATTTCCAAATGAAATAAATTAAAACTTGTATATTTATTCATACATTTATAAACAGTTTTGCTACTTGAAATCTTATTCATTCTTTTTTATCCAAGCATATTTGCTTGGATATAGTCCTTATACGGTTTTTGAGACCTCACATGATTTATGCAAATGAGTAATTGTCGACCAACGAACGTACTTCATGCTTCATGATTCTAGCTACGCCACGTGAGAGAGTTCCAAAGCGAGCGGTGCATTATGAACGTGTCACTCACATTTTTGGCCAGCTACATTTTATTTCAGCTAGTTATATTTTTAAAAACAGTTTGTGATTTTATAAAATATTAACTGTCGTGTTTCATAATAAATATTTTGTTAGGAAGGTTATATTTTTAGCGCAATGATCGACCGCTCCACATGTAATTTATACGTAGTTATACGCCATGAAAAGTAGTTCTGATAGTGAGCTAACATTATATTGTGTAGTGTAATACATGTGTTGTTAATTTTTCTGTACGACATTTATATTACAAAATGTTTATCTGATTTAATATAATATAAACTGACATGTATTAATTTGAGTATATTATTTTTCACGCGCACTGATACAATTAACCTCGTGTCTCATGAAAAGTAGTTTCCGCCATTTTATGCCGACAAATTACAGAATCGTTTACATAGTCATAGGTCGGTCAATGGCTCGATAAAATCCAACATTGGACAGCGAAATGATGATGATTTAAAACAGAAACATTGTTTTTTGACAGTTACATACCGCATGCTTTAAATAATCATCTTGAGCCATCGATATTATTAATCAGTGTCCATTTTACTTAAAACATCAACTAATCTATAATGACGTTACACAGAAAATGCAGTACGATACACTTCACAAAGGAAACATTGTCTTAGAGTTTGAATAATTTTAGGTTCCGCCGAACAAACGAGTACGCCGAAATATATTTCCGTACAAATCCAAAAACCTATTTATTATATACCCGTTCAACAAAACATGCATCCTAATCATTAAATAATCCGATAGTGTGATGAAATGCGACTCTCTATTATTTTTGTTGAACAATCCGAGCGCCTGTGATGGCTTCAGTTTATGCAAATTGACAAGGTCATTTCGCGCACCTGAATCGATACAATAATCAGGGGTTGAAATTTCACTCGCCCAGCTCGCCATGGCGAGTGCTTTTTGTGGCGGTCGAGTACTTTCTACAGGCACTCGCCCAGTTTGGCGAGTGAAAGATTAGGTCATGATTTTTTTTTTGGAAGAAATTGCCAATTAATTCCATCGATAACGGCCAACAAATGGTATTAATTCAGCGACCATTTGTTGTTTACAGTTTACGTCAATTTGCGGGAAATAAGATTCAAGCAGTGTCTATGTACACGGTTACGGGTAGAATCTCTAGCAATTTTGAACACGGTCCATATCGGGCAAGTTTAATTCACGGATTATTTGTCGGCTTTACGCGTCCGGGCTAACAAATAATAGGACTGCGAGTATAGACTAGTGTATACGCGGCCACATATATCGTCTCGTATACAGTTGGGTTAACGCGCATTTCAGACGCCGAACGTAACGGCTTGGGACGAAACGGTCGGCGCCGGGTCCGAAACCATTGAATATAGTAATTAACGCAGCACGCAGCGCATGCAAACATAGCCACTATAAATTAAACTAAATCTATGTCACTCAACGCTTATAGAAAATAAGAAGTGTGCAAGCCTCTGAGCAAATTCGCTGCTATTTGTTTGTTTATGTTCATTTAATACTTAAAATATAAATAACAATAATAGTGAATATGTCTCATACGTTTTGGTAATGATCATATGTAAAAGCTTTTTTTTTATAAATAAGATGCAACATTACAAAAACTGGAAATAGCAATTTATTTTTTTTTAAAAACTGGGCGAGTAACTTTTTGACCTGGACAAGTACTTTTTTTATATTTTCTACCTACCTTGGTTCAACCTTGGTTGAAGGCCGTTTCTTGTAAGCTAGGCTTGTACTGGCCTATTTTAGCGACGTCAAATTGGATAATTGTCTTTGAAACTGGGGGGAGAGCGCAACTAAATCATGGTTAAAATGTCTGTACAATATTTTCACGTGTTGAATTTGCTGGGTCTCTTCTTCCAGGCGGAGTTGAGTGAACTTTTGAAACTATTTAGTGTGTTCGAATTTACACAATCACTAGGGAGTGCATTCCAGTCTGTGACGACTCTTTGAGAGAATACTTTTTGTCGCAACTGCGAAGGATTTCAGGACTTTCAGTCCTTTGATTTTTTTTGTCCCCACAATTTAGCTGCTTCAATGATAAACCGATAAACCCAGCCATCTGTGACTTATTGACGTATTTAATTCGCCCATTAGTGTTGATTCTCTGCCATTTTGCAGGCACCGTGCTGTGTTTTGAAATTAAAGTTATTTTAAGGTGCAGTATGAATGTTCATAAAAGTTAATAATATTAATAGAATCACTTCAGTTTATTGGCGAGTGTTGATGATATTGTTGCCATTAAAGGTGGCTGTCAATTTTAGTGATAAATTAAACCCTTAGACCGCTATCTTAATTTTTTGTCGTCTGCTTTTTATTCTCTATTTTTCATTTTTTTCGTGAAAAACATGGTTTGACAGCACTTTAGAATAATTTACAACATGCTTTGACAACACTTCAGAATCATTCCCATTGGAAATGATTCTGAAGTGCTGTCAAACCATGTTTATATTGAGAAATAAGGCGTTATATAAAAGCAACAGCAGACGACAATAAAAAAATGATTGTTGTGTGTAGCGGTCTAAGGATTAAAGTTAGCTGTCAAATTCAGTGATAAATTGGTGTTCACAATCACGTGGATTTGCATTTTATGCAGCTGTCTGCACACTTTCTCTTGAAATTGGTTTGATGTCTCAATTGTAGTTTTCCCTAGATATATTTGCAAACTAATGTTGTCCAGCTTTTCACTGTGGGGTATCATGTCATGTGATCAAACTACTTGCAAAGATCATCCAATAAGACAAGGTACATAGTCAGCATTAACCCTTAGACCACTACTCAGAATAATTGTTGTCTGCTGTTGCTTTTATATCTTGCCTTATTTCTCAATAAAAATATGGTTTGACAGCCCTTCAGAATCATTTCCAATGGAAATGATTCTGAAGTGCTGTCAAAGCATGTTGTAAATTATTCTGAAGTGCTGTCAAAGCATGTTTTTGATGATACAAATGGAAAATAAAAAGCAGACTGACAAAAAAAATAAGATAGCGGTCCAAGGGTTGATACAATACTGAATTGTGGGTTTATTGGTTGGGAGCATGTGAAGCGTAAATTTAACGATGTAAATTCAACCTTACATGAATCCCGATATCCCTGGTTTGACCTTCAGGTACAAAATTTGGCTTTCTTGCTACTTAAGAGTTGAATCCGGTTATACCCATTATAAAAGTAGTAAGATTAGTACTAATCATATTACTTTCAGGGAATGGGGCAAAGTGACTCGGTGTGGTGAGGACCTGGCACCAGGTCTGGTTATTCTAATTTCAGTGTTAAACACAATTAAATAAAAATTACAATTCTAATTTAAATTTGTCACCTGCTGATGATTTTTGTATCTTCTATTTTTCTCATGAAAAGCATATTTACTAATGGTTAAATCATAGCAGAGCTGAGCAGAATCTTTGCCATGTCAGAGGATTACGAATAAACATGATAAAACATCGAGGCTATAACTCTTCCCAGAATTTTCACATCCTGTTGAGTTAATGATTGCTTTCCAAACTTTTAATTTACAGGAAATGATAACTGCTTATGTGATTATAGTACCCTTGAAATTGTTGGAAGAAAATTATATTTACTTATTTCTGGTTGCATCTTTCACAACATTGTGATGGTAGGAGAAATACAGTGGAACCTCTCTAGACCGGACACCCTGGGAGGTTCCCAGGGTGTCCGGTTCAGAGATGTTCCACTGTAAATCAGACATATGACTATGCCAAGGTATGTGGCTATGCTTAAAAACGCAAATTTGAACAAGCATTATCATCATAAATATACACCAATGAAACCCATAAAATTAAGGATACACAGACGTCCGGTTTAGTCAGGTTCTATTGTACCAGTTGTTTATAATTGTTTCCACCTTGAGCATGTGTATGACTGTGGATAATACATTCTTGAATTAGACGACATGGTGTCTCGATTGTTGTATCATAGCCCAAAGACCTTCAACATTATACACGCACCTGCTATAATTTCCAATACCAAGTTGTTGTTCTGTGTATCTAAAGGGGTGGAACTTCGAATGTGGTGTAACTAAAGGGGTGGAGCCTAATTTAATGAGATGCCGTGCAATAATTGCCGTGCGTGTATCTGAAACGTATGGGCACTTACACGCATGGCAATTATTGCATGGCTGTTCCGAATGATGTCAACCGGAAATGTGCCAGACAACGCGTATATGACGATAGCAACGCCCTTCACGACGTAAACATGGCAGGTGAAGGGACTTCCCCCCCCCCCCCCCCACCTGGCACTAGAATTCTGATTGGACCATGTCAATTCTGTAAACGGCTCCCGTCATTAATGAGCCGCGCCCACATAGAATTGTGCATGTGCCAATTTTCCATATTTGGCAAATGATACAAGTCAGTTAGATAAAATTGCACGTGCATTTGCTTTAAACTCGGCCTTACAGCCTCGTTTAAATCAAATACACTTGAAATTTTATGATCTAACTATTACTTATATATGTGTTTTGAGCTCCACTTCAGACTTCTAATTATAAGCATTAAAACAAGTCAAATCCTTAATTCTAGGCTCAGACGTATTGTCCTTAAAAACCTGCTGTGTCTTGTGTCTCATTTCTATGAACAAACTGTATACATACATTGCATATTTAACCCTTAGACCGCTACACACAACAATTAATTGTCGTCTGCTGTTGCTTTTATATCATGCCTTATTTCTCAATAAAAACATGGTTTGGCAGCACTTCAGAATCATTTCCAATGGAAATGATTCTGAAGTGTTGTCAAAGCATGTTGTAAATTATTCTTAAGTGCTGTCAAAGCATGGTTTTTAATGATAAAAATGGAAAATAGAAAATAAACAGCAGACAACAAAAAATTAAGATAGCGGTATAAGGGTTAAAATTATTTTGGACGCATTTATGTAGAATGCATAAGAATTAATCCTTACAGTGCTGAATTAATTTGTGTCGTCTGCGGAATATTTTTTATTTTCCATTTTTCTCATTAAAAACTTGGTTTGGCAGCACTTTGGAATCATTTCCAATGGAAATGATTCTAAAATGCTGCCAAACCATGTTTTTTACTGAGAGAAAAGACAAAATATGAATTATCAGCAGACGACTATTTTCGGTTCCCGCATTCTAAGGGTTAAGATACAAGGACATAAAGTACAGGTTGCTTTTGTATTACCACAGTTTCGGTACCGGGTACAGACCTTAATTTGTTCATTGGCTCCAATTAAAGAATATTTGTTGCCAAAACTTAAATTTGTATTAAAAAATGTAAGATCCAAAAGGTATTTATTTAATGTTCAGATTTGTTGGTTAGGTTCATTCATGTCATGAACTCGGAGTTGGCGATTTCCCAAATTCTTCACAAATACTAAACTAGTATATCAATACCTGTATGTGTCTGTTTGTGGTCAAACAAATATTGAAATAAACTAGCAACAATATAAGAGTGTTTGTGAGATGTCATATAATTGTTGTGATTCATCATTTGTGGCTGTGACTGGAGAAATGGGGCTTATTGGATTTGTGACCAGTGTAGCGTTGATCCAATAGTACATGCCTGTTACCTGATAACGGTTTATACTACTTGTTAGGAGCATGATGGGTTCCATTGATGGAATGGCGAACAGTGCAGGTCCTGATCAGACTGTGCGGATGCACAGGCTGATCTGGATCTACACTGGTCGCAAAACTCGTACGCCACATTTCTCCAGTCACAGCCACATCTAAATCCAGGGGGAACTTTTGTTTGTTTGCTTGTACAATTGTAGGTCATTGTAGGGGGTGAGTTTATCTGGTATACTTGTCAATTAACTGAGGAGGTCAGTGGAAGAAGAGGACTAACTTCATAAAACATTCAATGTATGACTCTTTCTGGATGTCCCTTGTCAAAACTTGTTAGGAATATCCTAGGAATATCCTAAGAATGTCAGCCTCAAATGATACATAGGAACCTAGGAAAATCCTTGGATTCCTTGCTGGTATTGGCTGCTGCCCAATATCCACTGATACTAGCTTAGACTGCTACACACAACAATTGTCGTCTGCTGTTGCTTTTATATCTTGCTTTATTTCTCAATAAAAACATGGTTTGACAGCATTTCAGAATCATTTCCAATGGAAATGATTCTGAAGTTTAGTTTAAACATAGTTTATTGCATATAAATACAATAGGCTCGGGCTACAAGTTCTCTCAACATTAGTTACAGCCCTCACCGATTCTGAAGTGCTGTCAAAGCATGTTGTAAATTATTCTAAAGTGCTGTTAAAGCATTTTTGTTGTGATAAAAATGGAAAATAGAACATAAACAGCAGACGACAAAAAATTAAGATAGCGGTGTAAGGGTTAAAAATTCCATGTCTGAAACGTCCGTAGACGTAAATCTGATATGCTGTTTCCGTTTAAATGATTGGCACAGACTTTATTATCAATTATGTTTGTATGTATAGTTACATGTATGTGATTCATAATCATCGTCATGGAACACATGCATAGACATAATTCATGTCATCGGTATAATCATTTTGATTTCTTGTGCATTTCTTGAGAACTAGCAGTGTGTCTAATGAACAAGCGGACATTACTTATTTGAATTGATACATATTGTATTAAATCGTCACTAATGTACCATTCTAATATTTATCAGGTAACCTGCCCTGCATTGACCGAATACGTACTGACTGATAACATAGTGTTGTATCAGGCATTGCCCTGATACAAACATCCGGGTTACAACGAAGTGGAAACTGACATTCCGTTGGTCAGATGACGTCACGTGACGTTACCGAATGACGTGAGTGCAATGACGCAACGTAAACAAGTCCGCGTTCTATCCATAGATAATGATATCATCTTTGGTCATTTTCGAGCATAAAACGTTACCTGATAAAAAGAATACCAGGCTACTGTCTTTCGATATCAAGTTTATCAGGCTCGGCTCGGAAACGGTAGGAATTCCTCGGCAAGCCTCGGAATTCCTACGCGTTTCCTAGCCTTGCCTGATAAACTTGATATCGAAAGACAATAGCCTGGTATTCTCTCTTTATTTATCTCCTTCAAAAAGGTGTGTCTCTAGAAAAACCAGACACATGCTGATTGAACTTTACAGAACTGGATTTCACCAGGCAAAATTGTCTCTCTGGTCACATGACATATGCTTATTACTTAGAATTGCTTCACAGAAATGCATTTCTCTCGACGCAATAGACAGTTAGTAATGGAACTCTATAGGGTATTCATGATTTGTAAGGCAGGGCTATTATATATATTCAGTGTATATACTAATGTTTAACTGTTCATGTTCATTGTTGAAATAAATATAAAATACTGAATGGCCATAATTACAAAAAGCAATTTCATAATTATACCTTGAGGTATTTTAGCTATTATCGTCTCGGTACATCAGTGTTGCAAAGTATTTGTGACTGGAAATTATTGGATCAATTTACTTGTGTCCTTAGTTGAGAGAAATTTCTTTTGAAAATAACAAAAATAATTGCACAAATTATGAGTCTTACCAAGGCTTGGCATAATTATAAACCTGTGAGCCATTCAAATGTACATGTATTGATTTTAGAATTTATATAAATGTATAATTCCAGCATTAAAATATTTACACAATTCCATTTGATTGGCCCGTAGCAAGTCTCTGTCCAAAATTTATATCCCAGTAAACTCCCACGCCGAACTACTTTCCGTAACCGTGAGGCGCAGTTAAAATAATTCTTAAGAAAACGGAAAATAAACACATTTTCTTGATGAATTTATTTCAAATGCTGGAATTATAAGGAATGAATGGCCTTTTTGTTGAATTTATCAGGGATATAAACTTGGAAAAGTCGCGGGAATACTGGACGAAGCCTTAAAAAATTACAATTTTCGAAAAAAAAATAAAAAAATCTTCTTTTTTTTCCCGAAAATTGTAATTTTTTATCGCTTCGTCCAGTATTCCCGCGACTTTTCCAAGTTTATACCCCAATAAATTCCACAAAAAGGCCATTCATTCCTATAATACATGTTACATTCGTCAATACATATATATGTACATATATATGTCCATAATGAAGCAACCTAGGTGACTTTAAGTTAACAGATTTAATTACTGTAATAATAATTCCATTAACCCATTCCTTTCGGAATACACCTTTACGGGCATGAAATTTATTAAAAAAAAATGTTTTTTTATTTATCATTGAAAGTATATGTTGTGACCACTCATTTGAATCGTGTCGACGAGACGGTTCAAATGGTGGTCGCGATATATACTTCTGAGTGCATATATAAGGCATATATTTATGATTTTCCGCAAAAATAATCCCGTATCTGCAGCATGAAAAAGGTTAACCGAACATTTGCTTTTACTATTATAAATCTGCACACATACATGTTGGTTGGACATTTGTTGGGAATATTATACTTTTTGCACCAGTTTTTGTGAAGGCGATTTTCATTTGTTAGTGTCAAAAATTGAAAATTTCTTGACATTTAAGCTTTCACAATTTATGCTTCCATTATTCAGGTACCATTTTAAAACATGTGGTTTATTTCCCTCAATGTTTGTACATCTTATAAAGAAAGTTGTGCTGCACACCTTTTCTTTATTATCGCATTTTCTATAGTTCAGGTGGCCGTTTCACTAAACTTTTTACGACTAAAATGTTTGCTAGTGCAAAATTATGATAGTCTGTACATTTCACATTACCAATGTTTTCTTGTAAACAATTAATGGATTTACATTTATTGAGCATAGGCTGCATATGCAGCCTATGCTCAATAAATGTAAATCAATCGATGGAAATTTCCAGACGATGCTAAATTTGCACTTGCGAACAATTTTAGTCGTACAAAGTTTAGTGAAACGGGCCCCAGAATGATAGGTGCCGAAACTTCACTTCTAAATCTTATATGGGTGGGCAATCACATAAAGGTGGCTAATCTTGGCTAATTTACAGTTCCAAATGTATCAGTTGATCAATAAAAGTGTCATTTCTTATCATGATCTATACCAGTCCGCTCCAGTAATTATTCCATACCATATATCTGTAAATTAACATACATTTAATTACATTCCAATGATTAACTATATTATGTTTGGGAACACATGGTTCATAAAAGTTCATCTAATATAGGCAATTTCTGGTAACTGAAGATTATGAGATGATAATTTTTTTTTTTAATTTTTAGTTCTTAATGAGATGGTGTTTAAACCTTGATAAATATATGAAAGTCGGACAATATAATTTCATATGAGATTACAACTTGGGATAAATTTTTTTTTAATTCTCTGCCCAGAAATGGATTAAAGACCTGAATGTAATTGTTTGGAAGGAAGGCAAGGACAGGACAGTGTGATAATGGTATAATCTATAGAAAAGTATGTGGGGAAAATTGCACCACGAAGGTGGCATAATTTACAGACAACACACGACTGGTGTCACCAATGCAATTACCGTAGTAACCCTACATATTCGGACACTATTTATTCTGGGGAAAAACAAAGAGGGTCCCAATATTTATGGTTATACAGGTTTATGACAATAACAGTGTATTTCGATACATGCACAAGTTATTTTGGAAAACCCCTATCATGTCCAAATATGTATATGTATATGAAACTGTATATGGTAAAGTTATGCCTTTGGGACAATGACTATCCACGTACTGAGCATTTGTTATTAGTCATTATTTCAAATCAAGCATGCACATCCATTTCTATATTAACTCTTTGCATGCTGGGAAATTGTTGGGCTATAAATAGTTCAAAAATACCAGATGACAAATTCATTATATTTTCTTTTATTTCTCCTTATAAATGTCATGAATATGTCTTGGAATTTCATTAGAATTGTGTCCGAATGACACAATTCTAATGAAATTCCAAGACATATTTACAGAGAGAAATAAAACATACTCCTAATTCGTTTGGCGGATATTTTCGCCGCTAGCATGCAAAGAGTTAATGGAAATATGAAGGGTTAAGAGTTGACACTTGAATATTATCTCTTGTGCAATCTGGATTGTGCCCCCAGGTGATCATTCACTGCCCATTGACTTCGGTCACCTATCCAAGGCCTCAGTTCCCTTGCTGGGCCATGGATGACCAGTTGACACCATTAGTCGCATAATACACAATACAATGACAAATTGACTTTCTGTTGACAATATGAGTCACTGATGATACCGTTGGCATAGATGTGCAAACACCAAGGCGTGTATGTGTGACATAGATTACAATTTATGGCTTGCTAACAAAACTGGCTATTTTATTTCGAACCTGTGTAGATCCTAATAAGCATGTACACTGATAAAGCATGAACATCGACCATTTTATTTACACTGGATAGCTTCCTAATGAAATTTTAACTAGAGAAATACAGCAGGTTGAATGCAGGATCAAACCTGTTGGCCCGGCTTTAAATTAATGACTTTACATTGTAGCTGTTGATAGGCCATTAAACACCAATAAATCAAGTTAACCAGAGAAAACCCTGACCAGACTGTGCAATAGCACAGGCTGGTCAGGGTTTTCCCTGGTTGTATTGGTAAAAGGGTTTAATATCCCATCAACATCAAGCATCATATAGAGATGTGACCTCACTTTCAAGTCGCATAAAAAACCTGTGGGATGGAAATTTGATGAAAGTATTTTTCATGTCAATTGCAAAGGTAATACGCCTGGTTTTGTCAGAGCATAGTAAATAGTCAAGCACCATTGAATAGAATCATGAATTATTATACATAATATCTTCTGTCGCAGATGGTGATATTTGTGATTTTAGTCACAAAATTATGTTGGCAATTGGATTATCAGATGATGCTACAAGTTAATTAAATCGCCTCCTTCTTACTCTACATTTACATGAACTTCATCAATATGCATTGTGATTGTCGCCAGAAACCCAATATTGGTGAACTGTGCACATGTATTGAATCCCAAGTTAATTCGCTAATTCTTGTGTATGGACATTGACAATCATACAATATTAATCCTTGGTGTGCTTGACTTCAGCTCTTGATCCAGTGTTGGATTGATTATACCAATACCATAACTGTCTCGGGAGATGTTATCAGCTGTGACTGCACTATTGGGGAGTCCTTATGGTCTTGGCTGTTCCTTTGATGTTTCAAACTCTAACACCACCAGGGCTCCAGATAAGGAATAAGTAATTGAGTATTGTCACTCCATCATTTCTGAAGCAATTGGGTATTTCAAAATTTTAATTGAGTAAAATAAAATCACACTACATGTACTGTTTACACATCAACAGACAGCAATTGTTGAATAGTTTGTTTCGAAATGAAAACATGTGTTTTCATGGAAAATAATAAAAATATGCTATATTTATGGTCTGTTTATTGTTTTCCGTAGCATGATAAAGGTACCACAATTGTTCTCATTGCTTTTTGATACTCGCTACTTCTGATTTCAATTGGGTTATTGGGTATTTACGCAAATACACAGCTGATCTGGAGCACTGGGACTTTCCTGTTTGTTTGATGTTTCCACTCACCTTTGTGGTGAATAGTAAGTGCACACAGAAACAATAATTGGCCTTCTCCAATCAACATAAACTTTAGTTCAGTCATCGTATATTGCCGCAATGTCTGATGTGTATCTGTTCTGTTGTCATTGTAAAACATGTATTTGTGCAGCGGAGCTCCAGTTAAGGTGCGTAATTTGACCAACTTGGGGTGAAATTTTGTTATTTCTTCATCAAAAATGGCAAGTTGGGAGTGCCTTAGAATCGTCTCATTGAGACGATTCTAAAGCACTGCCAACTTGCCATTTTTGATGGAGAAATAAGAAATTTACCTCCAAATTACGCACCTTACCTGGAGCTCTGTGGATGGACACCAGGGTTTTCAGTTCAGAGAGGCTACACTGCATGTCATGCATGTGAACATACAAAATACCAAAGACGTATGTGCATGCCAAACCAGTAGCCCATTTCATCAACATTGCAAAGTATACTTTAGTAGCAAAGTATACTTTGAGGGAGAAATTTTCAATTTTATGATAAATTTATTAATTTTTATTATACTGAATTTATTACATTATCACAGCCAATTTGGCTGTGATAATGTAATAAATTCAGTATAATAATTCTGCATACTTTGAATCATGAAATATATGCATTTGTTAGTTTTATATGAAATAATGCAGTTCAGGAAAAATAAATGATTACTCCCTCAAAGTATACTTTGCTATTAAAGTATACTTTGCAATGTTGATGAAATGGGCTACAGGGTTTTCAGTTTAGAGAGGTTACACTGCATGTCATGCATGTGAACATTCAGAGACATGTTTGTGTGCTTTGTGATCATCAACAGAATATTATTGTCTTCAGAGGTGAATGTCAATGAGACCCATCATAATCCAG
Source organism: Conchocele bisecta (assembly GCA_029237695.1). Classification (NCBI taxonomy): domain Eukaryota; kingdom Metazoa; phylum Mollusca; class Bivalvia; order Lucinida; family Thyasiridae; genus Conchocele; species Conchocele bisecta. Next base: position 33,043,874 of record CM055274.1, read on the forward strand.
CTCCAGATAAGGTGTGTATTGGCGTTATTTTACGCACTTATTTTAGCTGAATACGCATTGATTATCAGCAGTGGAAGAACAAAATACGCACAGCAATGTGGCAATATGCATTGATTATCAACAGTGGGAGTACAACATACACACAGCAATGTGAAAATACGCTTTGATTTTCAATTTGAGTAGTGGAAATACTGCAATATTTAAGTTGAAAATTTACTTAGTTGAGCTGAAAAAGGCTAACACTGCTTTTTGCAGCTCAACTAAGTAAAGTATAAATAAGTGAATAATTAATAATACTACCGGTAGTTTATAATACTAGATTAATAATAGTAATAATATGTAATAAGTGAATGTTTAAATTTGTTTTATGTTTTGATAATTTGTTCCCTATGTAATAATGAAGAAAATCAATACACTGCAGCTCCATTATAACGCGGTCGCGTATAGCGCGATCTCCATTATAACGCGGTCGCGTATAGCGCGATCTCCATTATAACGCGGGTCTCTCGTGGATGCCAAATTGTTTTTTAAAAAATCGAGAGAAAAAAAAAAAAAAAAAACAAAGAAAAAAAAATCGTCGAACGTCGTAGTCATCATGTAATTAGTTGATTCGTGATTTCTGCAAGTTTATTCAAACAACGAAGTTCAAAGTCCATGAAAGGATTATTATTAGTATGTTAGCAAATGTAATACATGTACCTTTAATCAGGTAATCATGTTAATAGGCATATTTATTAATCAATTCAATTACACATAATTGTCGCTTTACTCCCAGGTGTAATATTTAGCGTTCTATAAATAGACTGATGTTTCAGCATTATCTGGGTATCATGTCTATCACGTGGTCTATTGTTTACACTGCAGCCCACGGCAATCACGCTTAAATCGTAAATTTCATTCATCAATATGACTTGCAGCGTAAACAATAGATCACGTGACCCCACATCCTGAGATTATGCACGTATCAACCGCATGAATAGGCAGGACACGTGACCATAGGCATTATTTATTATCAATTAATCCGTTTAAGCATCTGTTGATCGCGAGTAGTATACATTGTAATAAGCTTCTGTCTATCGCGAGCACTATACAACGTAATACGCATGATTTTATAAATAACTCATATGTTTAATACATTAATACATACAAGTTTGTATGTCATAGGCATTATTAATAATTACTTTAACTTCTGTTCAAATGACATGATTTTATATGGGTCCGTTGCTAATGGAATTCCCGCAATAGTTGGTAACCGAAATGCGAATGATACCAGTAACCCGTGCAGTACCAGTACCCGTGCATGTCCCGAAATTTTATAACGCGGTCGGATTCGATCCCGGTTTGAAATCTTGGACCCCGACCACCGCGTTATAATGGAGCTGCAGTGTACTCCATTTGTAAAAATAAATTACGCATTTAATTTGAAATCAGGGGGTACAATACTCTTTATACACAAAGCTTATCTGGAGCTCTGTCATAATTATGCATCTAGGAATCTTTTAGAGAGGTTCCATTGTATCTAGTAATTGAGAGATCATAGCTAGTTATGTCCCTTTGGATTTATTTATAGAAATCCAGTCCAAATTGTATATTTTATGGTCTATTATTGCTTGTAGAAAGAGTGACTGTCGCATGGTTTGTTGTGTAAAGGAGCCAGTATAGTATTTTTGACTAGTGTTGATTCAGGTTATACGACATACATATCGATGGTCTAGTAACATAAGGTCGTAACTGCTATGCTTTAGCATAGCAGTTATGACCTTATGTTACTAGACCATCGACATGATCTTCACAGTCTGATCCGGAACTGCATCAATTGTCAGATTCATATTTTGACTCGGATCAGACTGCACAGTTGTAGCCTCATATCTGGGTCTACCCTGTTCGCAGTCTTAATTTCTGCACCATTCAGTAAGAAATAAATGCTAAAATAAACCATAGGAACAGATTTCTATAAATAGATTTGCCAAGAGAAATAACATAACTACGATCTCCTCATTGTGAGCGCTGCAGAAATAGAGAATAGTAGGTTAGTGCTGAATGAATGGGAAAAAAATATCTGGCAAGGCTCAAGAATTTCTTTATTTCTCATCAGAAGTATATGTAATGACCACCATTAATTGAACCGTCTCGCCGAGACGGTTCAAATGAGTGGTCACAACATATACTTTGATTCAGAAATAAGGAAAATAGATAGAGAATAGATTTCGCGGAGTGGGTGAGATATAGAGAATAGTAGGTTCATACCGTGAATGGGAAAAAATATCTGGCAAGGCTCAGGAAACGGGATGGGCGAGGCTCTGCCGAGCACATCCCGTTTCTGTGCCGCGCCAGATATTTTTCCCATTCACGGCACTAACCTATTATTCTATTTATCCCGCCAACACCTACAAATGGCTTTAAAATGCCAAAAAAAAGTAACCCCAGTCACCGCACATATTCATACGCAATGATTAGGTCGTATTGACAGGATATCAAAAATGTTTCACGGCACATATGCACTGTGTTGACGGGATAAATAACCAACATGACTAGCTGTACAGTTTCTGAAATATGTATTGAAGTTTCTTTCACTGTTCAACAACATTACTGAATTCCTTTTGTATTTATATCACTTGTCAGTTTTAAATTTCATTTCCAAACTTTCCAACAGATTGATGTGGCTACGTGTATATGTACATACACATTGCATTTGTTTACTCTATTTCAGTCTCTAACCCTTAAAACTGCTATCTTATTTTTTTTGTCGTCTGCTGTTTATTTTTTGTTTTCCATTTTTATCATCAAAAACATGCTTTGACAGCACTTTAGAATAATTTACAACATGCTTTGACAGCACTTCAGAATCATTTCCATTGGAAATGATTCTGAAGTGCTGTCAAAACATGTTTTTATTGAGAAATAAGGCAAGATATAAAAGCAACAGCAGACGACAATTGTTGTGAGTAGCGGTCTAAGGGTTAAATATGTCTCTCGCCCTTCCACATTTGATTAATTGACTAAATGGTTATCTAGCTATTCTCTCCGCTGATATCAGAAATACTTCTACAGGAGTGAACTGGCAAACAGTGTAGACCCTGATCAGACTACACTGGTCGCAAGTGCCATAAGCCCCATTTCTGCAGTCACAGCAACATTTGAATTTTGTAATTGTATGGAAGTTCCAGAAAGTTCTGATAGCATGTCACGATGACAGTCGTGTGTCATGTTGGGCAATATTTTATAACATCTCAATTACATGTCAGAAATAAAACTATGGGAAACATTTCAACTTCATCAGCTTCACAGATTTTTTCACTAATCTTACACAACATGGCTACAATGTGCAAATTTCATTTGATAAAAATCAAACCAGTCAAACAGGAATGTACTCTTTCATCCAGATAAATGAATTGATTATTTTCAACTAATTCTTTAATATGATTAACACAACTATGGACTAGAATTGAATGAATGGAATATGAAATTATTTAATACATTTTTCAAATGCCTTTGAATGGTCAGATTATTTTCGTAAGCTAATTGCAGATCAACATAAATATTGTGTGTGTAGTCTGGGAACACATACATAGAGAATAGTAGGTTAGTGCTGTGAATGGGAAAAAATATCTGGCAAGGCTTAGGAAACGGGATGGGCGAGGCTCTGCCGAGCACATTCCGTTTCCATGCCGCGCCAGATATTTTTCCCATTCACGGCACTAACCTACTATTCTATTTATCCCGTCAACACCTACAAATCACTTTAAAATGCAAAAAAGTAACCCCAGTCACCGCATATATTCATATGCGGTGATTAGGTCATATTGACGGGATATCCAAAATGTTTCACGGCACATACGCACTGTGTTGACGGGATAAATATTGTTACATGACTGCCGTTGTTTGACACCGCTTACAGTCACGTTCAAACGTACAGCGCATGCAATTTGACCATGGCTGTAGACAATGCTCATTCCGGCACCGAACCAACACTTACGTAATGCATATGTCTCATGACGTTACTGGAACGCGCCATTATTTCACCAGACCAGTTCACAACGGTCGCACTGACATTTTGAAATTGATGTGTCTGTGACGTGTACTGTGGCAGATGGAGCAGATTATCAAAGTACCGAAAGTACTGCATATACATGTACATGTATGCTCAAATTGCATGATATTTCCGACGGAAATGTAACAATAACGTTTGACCATGTCCAGTCATGGGTAAACGTTTGCTGTGGCACTCTGGAATTGTTTGAACCCGCTGCCTACAGCCTTGGGGTTCAAACAGTTCCCTCGTGCCACTGCAAATAATTACCCTCGGCTGGACATTGTCGAACCTTAGATTCATTCCCATGTATTGAGAGCTGCGTTTTCATACAGAGCTGATAGGACAGACGACTTGTGAATGTTTAGTCTCCCAACCCATGGAATGTCACCAGTATGTTCAACAACATGCACACATACATACATACCATACTTAGCTAGTTACTAAATGGCCAGACATGGTGTACACTACCATATTAGTTCTGTAATTTGATCTGGAATACAAATTTATATCTTGGTCATGGCAAACCGTTTTTAGCGGGTCAGTCGGGTTACAGGAAACTGAGATATAATTATGGATGGCCTTGGTGTCTTGTTTGTTTAAACATTCTATTGTTTATTTTCAATTATCACCCAAATCTAAGTTGTTTGTCAATGGACTGTGCTCTTTTCAAATGCATTGGGCTGAATATGATTACTTGATAAAACATTTGTGTTTCGTGTATATGTATGCATAGATGACACTGTGACCACAACTGCGTTATAATGCTGGAAATACTGTAGTTCTATACTGCAGTACATTAATTCTGAAAATATGTCTTTTCATTTTCAAAATTAACCATATAATTTTGTTAGTTTCCTTTTAAGCCCTTCACCCATAAATATAAGGTTCGATTATGTCCAGCCGTGGGTAAACGTTTGCCGCGACACTCGGGAACTGTTTGAACCCCAAGGCCGTAGGAAATTTGAAAATAATATACAAATGTATAATCCAACATTGATGTAAATTATTATTTAACCCTTTCCCTGATAGAGACGACTTTTCACGCCTCTGCAGAAGATGTCTTTTGAAAACATTGTGGGAAAAGGAGAAATTGCTTGTAACAAGCAATTTATTTCTCCTTTTCCCACAATGTTTTCTACTATATCAGATAATTTAACCATCATTTGACCCAGCATTTGATTCTTTTATTCAGATGTTTTGGATTTTTGGATGAGTCGAAATATCGCAAAACAGGGAAAGGGTTAATAAATAAAATATGTTTATACCAATACAATATTTGCCGCCTCATCAGGATCTGCAGTTTTTGCAAATATTGTATTGGTATAAACATATTTTATTTATTAAATAATAATTTACATCAATGTTGTTTATACATGTACAAGCAGTGTGCCGGTAAGAGGATTGGAACGAAAGATTGGAATGAAAGAGTTTGTCTCCTTGGATATTATTAAATATTTTATTATGGTCCGTTATATTGTAAGGGTTAATACTGGACTGCTCTCAACTGCTCTCCTGTTTAATGTCATACGGAAGTTCCTTTGACATACACATCTCATTTTTCCATTGCTATTGTCATTACTCTGCAGGTGTCGTGTTTTATTTGTTGCAATTAACGGTTCATCTGTCTAATTGATATTTTGAAATCCACACTGATCATCTTTCATCATGTACATTAGTAATGTTACAGACTATTGTCTAATGTTTAATGTATGTCTGGCTCTGTTCATAGGAAAGCAGTAAATGTCGTGCGTCACATTAACCCTTACAATGCTGAATTAATTTGTGTCGTCTGCTGAATATTTCGTCTTTTCCATTTTTCTCATCAAAAACTTGGTTTGGCAGCACTTTAGAAGTTTTTACTGAGAGAAAAGACAAAATATGAAATAACAGCAGACGACTATTTTCGGTTCTCGCATTCTAAGGGTTAACCCTTTCCCTGATAGAGACGACTTTTCACGCCTCTGCAGAAGATGTCTTTTGAAAACATTGTGGGAAAAGGAGAAATTGCTTGTAACAAGCAATTTCTCCTTTTCCCACAATGTTTTCTACTCTATCAGATAATTTAACCATCATTTGACCCAGCATTTGATTCTTTTATTCAGATGTTTTGGATTTGGATGAGTCGAAATATCGCAAAACAGGGAAAGGGTTAATAAATAAAATATGTTTATACCAATACAATATTTGCAAAAACTACAGATCCAGATGAGGCGGCTCATAATGAGCCGCCTCATCAGGATCTGCAGTTTTTGCAAATATTGTATTGGTATAAACTTATTTTATTTATTAAATAATAATAATCAATGTTGGATATACATGTACAAGCAATGTGCCGGTAAGAGGATTGGAACGAAAGATTGGAATGAAAGAGTTTATCTCCTTGGATATTATTAAATATTTTATTATGGTCTGTCATATTGTAAGGGTTAACCCTTAGCCTGCTGTTCGCGAAAACTGTCGTCTGCTGTTGCTTTATTTTTTGCCCTGTTTCTCAATAAAAACATGGTTTGACAGCACTTTAGAATCATTTCCAATGGAAATGATTCTAAAGTGCTGTCAAACCATGTTTTTGACGAGAAAAATCGAAAATAAAACGGGGAAAGGGTTAAAGATGTATTGTAGGGGTTATTTTTTATTGTTTCAACAATTAGATTTGTCATTAATATACACAAATAGCAATTAATTTGTATTACCTGGTACACTTAAAGGCATAATTTTGCCTTATTTGAATGAGGGATATTAGTAATTTTGAGGTCGGGAGATAACCACGTTTTCTCAAAATATTAACAAAAATAAATATTTATTCAATGGAAATCAATATTTATTTGTACAATGCATTTTCTTGTGTACAATAATTATACTTTATAAGATATTGACAGCAGTCGTAATTAAGTTTATATTATTTCTTTAAATAATTAAAACTATTCACCATTTCTTCACATGTACGTACACTGGTGATCACCACACCGACATGAAATTGTTTAGCCATAATCTTGCCGTGCAAAATGTTGGGGAACTCCTCCTGGAAAGAAAATAAATGCAATAGAAGCCCCAGAATGTGTTGGGCAAGTATTTTGGACGGCATGTCAATAAAACATAGCCAAATAACTTGTATCTAACACAGAAAAATAACTTCATATAAATGTCTGTTTTGTACAAAAATTTACACCGACCTGTATATTCAAAGTTTTTAAAGTTGACAGTTTTAATAATTGTTCACATTGGTATTTACCTAGTTTTGTTGCCAATTGTTGAATAATCTATAACTGTACACTCTCGATATGTGGCTGTGACTGGTGAAATGGGGTTTATGGGTTTTGTGACCGGTGTAGATCCAGATCAGCCTGTGCGGATGCACAGGCTGATCAGGATCTGCACTGTTCACCATTACATCAAGGAGACACCCATCAGTCTTCTCACAAGCGATGTCGATCGTTATCAGGCTACAGGAGTGCTATTTGATCTGGAGCTACACGGGTCACAATACCCATAAGCCCCATATATCTCCTGTCACAGCCACATATTATAAGCTGTGGGGTTTGGTTTTGAATGGTGCTTGTATTATCTGATAGCGATGTATTGGTTTCGGCGAGAATGCTATTTACTTAGTGAAATGGAATTGTGTCTGTGGGTACTTATGCCCCCTGATAAATGAATTGTCATATTGATCTAGGAAATGTATATAACACCCCATGCACAATATATCGATAACAAGAATTACCCAGGATTAATATTGTGTCTCACAATATATGGGACTTGTGTTATCAAGTTTATATTAAACAAATATAGAGTATGTTGATATAGTTTGCGTACCAGGTAACACTCATCAACGTTGTCCAACAACGTTCAGGATATTATATTAAGTAACTGATCATGCCAGACCCTTCAGATTTACATGGGGGGTGAGGGGAGGGTGTTGGCGGCAAAGAACATTTTGGTCCATGTAATTTCTTTTTTATTTATTTTTTCTCACCATATGGAAAATGTTCCATTGCCATGATAATTATCACTTGAGGACCACAGACTGACGCCACTTTTACGATTGTATGAAATGTGTTACTGAAACCTAAAATCTGACATTTTGACATGCCACTGTTGTACTGTGTAAACTTGTAATTTGTACCACATCTACATACATTATAGAAATGTTGACAATACTAAATACATATGTTAATTACCGACATTGAAAGGTATTGTATGCAAAGTGTGATCCATTTCAATTGTTGCGAAACTGTTCTAGTACAAATATACATGTCAAGGCATAGGCACATGTATGACACATGCACATGACGTAAACCATGTAACCAGAGCTCCATGCAGTTAAGGTGCGTAATTTACCAACTTGGGGTGAAATTTTGTTATTTCTTCATCAAAAATGGCAAGTTGGGAGTCCTTTAGAATCGTCTCATTGAGACGATTCTAAAGCACTCCCAACTTGCCATTTTTGATGGAGAAATAAGAATTTTACCTCCAAATTATGCACCTTAACTGGAGCTCGATCTGGTAACGTACAGGTTCATGAGATTGTCAGCTACCTAATGTTCACCATTTTCCCCAATGTCATGTTTTTAACTGAACAGAGTGTGATACTTTGCGAGTTATATGAATTATTGTGCAGAGCTCCAGATAAGCTGCGTATTTGCGTAAATACCCAATTCAAATTGCCAAAAACCCAATTGAAATCAGAAGTAGTGAGTATCAAAAAGCAATGAAAAAATTGTGGTATCTTTATCATGCTACAGAAAACAAACAGATCACAAATATAGCATATTTTCTTATTTTTCCATGAAAATACATCTTGGTATTTCATTAGAATTGTCTCCAAGGAGACAATTCTAATGAAATACCAAGATGTGTTTTCATTTAGAAGCAAAATATTCAATGAGTGTGGTCTGCTGATGTGTAAACATTTTTTTTTTTTTTTAATCTTATATTTAAGGGTAGGAATTGGCTCGAGGACCTTCCAAACCCGGGCATTTGAACCCAAAAGTGGCAGGTCAATGACCGTTGACCCGTTTGTTTCCGAATTTACTAATATCTGCCATACAGTCGAAATATGTGCATTAAATGAAGGAGGCAATGAGGCGGTTAATTTAACCTAGCTAGTTCATTCTCCTATCGCACGAAGCCGGTATGTAAGACCGTGAAAAAGGCTGAGTGTGAGTGCATGTGATATATGGAGTTGTGTGATTCTATTTTACACAATTAAAATTTTGAAATACCCAATTGCTTCAGAAATGATGGAGTGACAATACTTAATTACTAATTCCTTATCTGGAGCCCTCATAGTGGCTTCCAAAAATCATCATTGTTTTCACACATTGATGTCGCCACTTTACTTGTTTCAGCACTAATGGGATGGATTAATATGAACAGTTTGTTGTTTGGTTAAGGATTACATGAAGAACTCAGTAATCTCTTGTTATGTCATTCCATTATGATATATAGTGTACTGTATGGAACAAATAGTATTTTGAACAATTCGAAGGGGGGACAAAAACAACCTTATGTTATTTCTA
>CM055274.1:33053925-33082961 GCA_029237695.1 Conchocele bisecta
TAGAAATAACATAAGGTTGTTTTTGTCCCCCTTCGAATTGTTCAAAATTCTATTTGTTCCATACCAGGGCTGTACAAATTGGCACGCCCGACGCCCGGGACAAGTCGGTTTTAATCTCGGGCAAGTGCCTCTATGCTGGAATTTAGTCCCGGGCAAGTCACTATTTTCTGTTAGAACGTCCCGCCACAAGCCCGTTTTTTGGAACCGGACTGTCATAAACTTAATCCCAAAACTGACCACTTTATCGATCGATAACGCTGCGGGCGTCCTGGCGATTCGCAGCTACTGTGTTACACAGTACCTGTGTATCGCAATAAAGTGATACATGTATAGCAATCTACAGCGACCCTGATTATATTAATTTAATCGAATTTGAAAGTAATTAGCGAATTAGGGAAAATATTCTGCGGCGATCGATGGTTATTGATTTATTTTTATGTATGTTAACGTTTTCGTCTCACTGTCGACAGGCCAAGAGACCTAACTTTAGAGAAATAAATGTATGTTCCTTCACGGGGTGGAAATGGAATTTAAGGTTCTTAATTTAAATTATCGTTTCTACGCGGCATATAAATAAACGAAAAAAAAAAAAAAAGTGAAATTTAATGGGATGGACATACTATGAAGGTATGTTTGATTCCCAAGGCGATGTTTGAACCCACAACCTCCAGATTGGAAGTCGGTGTTCTAAGCCATAGGTCACAACCCATACCTTATAAACGAAGGAAAGAAATGCTCCTAACGAGCGACCATACGTACTTAGAATAACAGCTGACGTAACGCGCGGTAAACTGAAATGGCCTACGTGACAATTGACATTTACGTTCCAACAAGATTTTCACGGTGTGTAATCGATCGTATTTCCTCGCCATCATATGAAACCCGACTCGAGAAACACAAATTAAGTTGTGGATTTCTGAATTTGTCAATTGTTTGTACGGTCTAAGAAATCAAACAAATGTGACAATTCTTTTTACAAAATATTAGAATCGTCTAAGGAGACAATTCTCATGTGTTGCCAAAACATGTTTCATTAAGACATCGGACAAATGTGAAAAGAAAACCCGAATACATTGATATATTCTTTACAACAACATATTTTGACAACATTTGAGAATCGTCTTAGGAAACGATTCTCATGTGCTACCAAATCTTGGTTTGATAAAAAAATCAAACAAATGTGAAATTCCACAAGCTAATGCGTAATTATCAATTCATCGGCTATGCGATAACGTGAGCGACTACATAGCGTGGTCTTGGTATGTTTGTTTCCACAGAATTCTACAGGTCAGTCACACTTTGCACGTGAAACTGGATTAGCGACTGATGATTGTAAACACCATCAGGTGTGCAGCTCGACCGAAAATGATATGTCGCAAATGTGCTAATTGGGGATGGGTGGGTACGGCCATATATTTATTTTTGTTACAATCTCGCGTTTTTGCGATCTCGATCTCGCCTTCCGCTTTTGGAAATACGATTTGCCCATGCATGTGTAGACAGCATGCGTGTTGGATTTGCGTTCTACGTACGTACATGCATATAAAGCATGCTAGTTCGAATTGTATTCTACGTACATACGTACATGTAATGTATGCGCAAAACACAATTTCAACACGCATGTATTCTACTCTACACACACATATTACAGGCCCGTAGCCAGACCTGTTTGAAGGTGGGGGGGGGTCGTTTCGAAGGCCCAAGGGGCCTGAGGTATCTAGGGGGTCCGGCGGCATGCCCGCCCCCCGGAAAATTTTAAATATAGGTGGGTGGTCTGAAATGCAATTTCCTGCATTCTCCGCAACAGCCAAGCTTCTAACTGTGACCTAATTCCATACCCGAATTTTTTTCTCTGAAAAATTGGACCTCGAGGCTGGGCGTGGGGGGGGGGGGGGGGGGGGGGGGGGGGGGGGGGGGGGGTGGGGGGGGGGGGGGGGGGGGGGCGTCGTCCGACCGCTCCGACCTCCAGGCTACGGGCCTGCATAATGACTTGAACAAACGTAAATTTCCAAAAGCGGAAGGCGACATTGTGAAAAGGCCGAGGCGAAAACGCGACATCGCGGTCTCGAAAACGAACGCGAGATCGCAAGGCGAAAACGCGAGAATGAATACAATAGAATCTCACGTTTTCGCCTCGCAATTTGGTCTCGCGTTTTCACGATCTTGTGTATAGGTCGACGATGCGATGCAGTAGCCTAACCAATAACACGTATCGAAATATGTTTTTTTGCTCAATAAACGTGTAATTCTTGAGCCTTGCAGCACATTAGAATCGTCTCCTAAGACGAGTATCATTTTTTGTCAAATTATGTTTTTGTTGTCAAGAAATATAGATGTTTGTCCACATGTGTTCTATTTCTTAATAAAAACGTAAACATGTTTTTGCAGCACATGAGAATAGTCTCCTAAGACAATGTTTACGTGTCCTATTAGGGACATGTGGCAACCTCGCGTTTTCGAGCTTTGGAGACGAAAACGCAAAATTCTATCATATTCAATCTCGCGTTTTGCAAACACGCCGCACATGCACATGATGCATGAGCAAAACTAATCCGAATTTTTCAAAAGTCAAAGGCGAGATTGCGAAAACGCGAGACGATTCTCATTATTTTAGGAAACGATTTTTATGTTTTATTATCGATAAATGTGTTTTGAGTATGCACTTGTCGCAACGTTATGTCCGCAGTGGCACAGTGACAAAAGACCACAAGAATAAATATGTACTATACAATGTTTATTATTATAGATATTTAATATAATATGTATATGTGCCAAGTGCTCAATTGTATTATATTTAACAACTATGATAATAGTTTTTGTTTTGGGACAGTTTCGTATAAGAAATATTACGAGGACAAGTCACTTTTTCAAAATTACTTGCACTGAAAATTATATTTTCCGGGACAAGTCCGGGCAAGTCACTTTTGTCAAGTCACTTGTCCGGGACAAGTGGCTAAAAAATCAATTTGTACAGCCCTGCATACAGTACTCTATATATCATAATGGAATGACATAACAAGAGATTACCGAGTTCTTCATGTAATCCTTAACCAAACAACAAACTGTTCATATTAATCCATCCCATTAGTGCTGAAACAAGTAAAGTGGCGACATCAATGTGTGAAAACAATGATGATTTTTGGAAGCCACTATGAGGGCTCCAGATAAGGAATTAGTAATTAAGTATTGTCACTCCATCATTTCTGAAGCAATTGGGTATTTCAAAATTTTAATTGTGTAAAATAGAATCACACAACTCCATATATCACATGCACTCACACTCAGCCTTTTTCACGGTCTTACATACCGGCTTCGTGCGATAGGAGAATGAACTAGCTAGGTTAAATTAACCGCCTCATTGCCTCCTTCATTTAATGCATATATTTCGACTGTATGGCAGATATTAGTAAATTCGGAAACAAACGGGTCAACGGTCATTGACCTGCCACTTTTGGGTTCAAATGCCCGGGTTTGGAAGGTCCTCGAGCCAATTCCTACCCTTAAATATATGATTAAAAAAAAATAAAAATGTTTACACATCAGCAGACCACACTCATTGAATATTTTGCTTCTAAATGAAAACACATCTTGGTATTTCATTAGAATTGTCTCCTTGGAGACAATTCTAATGAAATACCAAGATGTATTTTCATGGAAAAATAAGAAAATATGCTATATTTGTGATCTGTTTGTTTTCTGTAGCATGATAAAGATACCACCAACAATTTTTTCATTGCTTTTTGATACTCACTACTTCTGATTTCAATTGGGTTTTTGGCAATTTGAATTGGGTATTTACGCAAATACGCAGCTTATCTGGAGCTCTGCACAATAATTCATATAACTCGCAAAGTATCACACTCTGTTCAGTTAAAAACATGACATTGGGGAAAATGGTGAACATTAGGTAGCTGACAATCTCATGAACCTGTACGTTACCAGATCGAGCTCCAGTTAAGGTGCATAATTTGGAGGTAAAATTCTTATTTCTCCATCAAAAATGGCAAGTTGGGAGTGCTTTAGAATCGTCTCAATGAGACGATTCTAAAGGACTCCCAACTTGCCATTTTTGATGAAGAAATAACAAAATTTCACCCCAAGTTGGTAAAATTACGCACCTTAACTGCATGGAGCTCTGGTTACATGGTTTATGTCATGTGCATGTGTCATACATGTGCCTATGCCTTGACATGTATATTTGTACTACAAACAGTTTCGCAACAATTGCAATGGATCAAACTTTGCATACAATACCTTTCAATGTCGGTAATTAACATATGTATTTAGTATTGTCAACATTTCTATGATGTATGTAGATGTGGTACAAATTACAAGTTTACACAGTACAACAGTGGCATGTCAAAATGTCAGATTTTAGGTTTCAGTAACACATTTCATACAATCGTAAAAGTGGCGTCAGTCTGTGGTCCTCAAGTGATAATTATCATGGCAATGGAACATTTTCCATATGGTGAGAAAAAATAAATAAAAAAGAAATTACATGGACCAAAATGTTCTTTGCCGCCAACACCCTCCCCTCACCCCCCATGTAAATCTGAAGGGTCTGGCATGATCAGTTACTTAATATAATATCCTGAACATTGTTGGACAACGTTGATGAGTGTCACCTGGTACGCAAACTATATCAACATACTCTATATTTGTTTAATATAAACTTGATAACACAAGTCCCATATATTGTGAGACACAATATTAATCCTGGGTAATTCTTGTTATCGATATATTGTGCATGGGGTGTTATATACATTTCCTAGATCAATATGACAATTCATTTATCAGGGGGCATAAGTACCCACAGACACAATTCCATTTCACTAAGTAAATAGCATTCTCGCCGAAACCAATACATCGCTATCAGATAATACAAGCACCATTCAAAACCAAAACCCCACAGCTTATAATATGTGGCTGTGACAGGAGATATATGGGGCTTATGGTATTGTGACCCGTGTAGCTCCAGATCAAATAGCACTCCTGTAGCCTGATAACGATCGACATCGCTTGTGAGAAGACTGATGGGTGTTTCCTTGATGTAATGGCGAACAGTGCAGATCCTGATCAGCCTGTGCATCCGCACAGGCTGATCTGGATCTACACCGGTCCACAAAACCCATAAACCCCATTTCACCAGTCACAGCCACATATCGAGAGTGTACAGTTATAGATTATTCAACAATTGGCAACAAAACTAGGTAAATACCAATGTGAACAATTATTAAAACTGTCAACTTTAAAAACTTTGAATATACAGGTCGGTGTAAATTTTTGTACAAAACAGACATTTATATGAAGTTATTTTTCTGTGTTAGATACAAGTTATTTGGCTATGTTTTATTGACATGCCGTCCAAAATACTTTCCCAACACATTCTGGGGCTTCTATTGCATTTATTTTCTTTCCAGGAGGAGTTCCCCAACATTTTGCACGGCAAGATTATGGCTAAACATTTTTTTGTACTGATTTGAGTTTATGCCATACAAATGGATATGTATTAAAGGTGGGTGCCCTCAAATTATGTAAAAATACATCTTTATAGAAATTTAATAAAGCAGGTACCTATTTATGTAACTATTCCACATGTTTTTAACACCAAAAGTGTCCGTTTTTACACAGTCTTAACTAATATTTCAATTTCATGTCGGTGTGGTGATCACCTGAGTGTACGTACATGTGAAGAAATGGTGAATAGTTTTAATTATTTAAAGAAATAATATAAACTTAATTACGACTGCTGTCAATATCTTATAAAGTATAATTATTGTACACAAGAAAATACATTGTACAAATAAATATTGATTTCCATTGAATAAATATTTATTTTTGTTAATATTTTGAGAAAACGTGGTTATCTCCCGACCTCAAAATTACTAATATCCCTCATTCAAATAAGGCAAAATTATGCCTTTAAGTGTACCAGGTAATAAAAATTAATTGCTATTTGTGTATATTAATGACAAATCTAATTGTTGAAACAATAAAAAATAACCCCTACAATACATCTTTAATCCCTTTAACCCTTCCCCGTTTTATTTTCGTATTTTTCTCGTCAAAAACATGGTTTGACAGCACTTTAGAATCATTTCCTTTCCATTGGAAATGATTCTAAAGTGCTGTCAAACCATGTTTTTATTGAGAAACAGGGCAAAAAATAAAGCAACAGCAGACGACAGTTTTCGCGAACAGCAGGCTAAGGGTTAACCCTTACAATATGACAGACCATAATAAAATATTTAATAATATCCAAGGAGACAAACTCTTTCATTCCAATCTTTCGTTCCAATCCTCTTACCGGCACATTGCTTGTACATGTATATCCAACATTGATTATTATTATTTAATAAATAAAATATGTTTATACCAATACAATATTTGCAAAAACTGCAGATCCTGATGAGGCGGCTCATTATGAGCCGCCTCATCTGGATCTGTAGTTTTTGCAAATATTGGTATAAACATATTTTATTTATTAACCCTTTCCCTGTTTTTGCGATATTTCGACTCATCCAAATCCAAAACATCTGAATAAAAGAATCAAATGCTGGGTCAAATGATGGTTAAATTATCTGATAGAGTAGAAAACATTGTGGGAAAAGGAGAAATTGCTTGTTACAAGCAATTTCTCCTTTTCCCACAATGTTTTCAAAAGACATCTTCTGCAGAGGCGTGAAAAGTCGTCTCTATCAGGGAAAGGGTTAACCCTTAGAATGCGAGAACCGAAAATAGTCGTCTGCTGTTATTTCATATTTTGTCTTTTCTCTCAGTAAAAACTTCTAAAGTGCTGCCAAACCAAGTTTTTGATGAGAAAAATGGAAAAGACGAAATATTCAGCAGACAACACAAATTAATTCAGCATTGTAAGGGTTAATGTGATGCACGACATTTACTGCTTTCCTATGAACAGAGCCAGACATACATTAACCATTAGACAACATTACTAATGTACATGATGAAAGATGATCAGTGTGGATTTCAAAATATCAATTAGACAGACGAACCGTTAATTGCAACAAATAAAACACGACACCTGCAGAGTAATGACAATAGCAATGGAAAAATGAGATGTATATGTCAAAGGAACTTCCGTATGACATTGAACAGGAGAGCAGTTGAGAGCAGTCCAGTATTAACCCTTAGCCTGCTGAATGAAATGTTGTCGTCTGCTGTTTATGTTTTATTTTCGATTATTTTTCTCGTCAAAAACATGGTTTGACAGCACTTTAGAATCATTTCCATTGGAAATGATTCTAAAGTGCTGTCAAACCATGTTTTAATTGAGAAACAGGGCAAAAAATAAAGCAACAGCAGACGACAGTTTTCACGAACAGCAGGCTAAGGGTTAACCCTTACAATATGACAGACCATAATAAAATATTTAATAATATCCAAGGAGACAAACTCTTTCATTCCAATCTTTCGTTCCAATCCTCTTACCGGCACACTGCTTGTACATGTATATCCAACATTGATGTCAATTATTATTTAATAAATTAAATATGTTTATACATGTACCAATACAATATTTGCAAAAACTGCAGATCCAGATGAGGCGGCTCATAATGAGCCGTCTCATCAGGATCTGCAGCATTTGTATATTATTTTCAAATTTCCTACGGCCTTGGGGTTCAAACAGTTCCCGAGTGTCGCGGCAAACGTTTACCCACGGCTGGACATAATCGAACCTTATATTTATGGGTGAAGGGCTTAAAAGGAAACTAACAATATTATATGGTTAATTTTTAAAATGAAGACATATTTTGAGAATTAAGGTACTGCAGTATAGAACTACAGTATGTCCAGCATTATAACGCAGTTGTGGTCACAGTGTCATCGATGCGTACATATACACGAAACACAAATGTTTTATCAAGTAATCATATTCAGCCCAATGCATTTGAAAAGAGCACAGTCCATTGACAAACAACTTAGATTTGGGTGATAATTGAAAATAAACAATAGAATGTTTAAACAAACAAGACACCAAGGCCATCCATAATTATATCTCAGTTTCCTGTAACTGAACCGACCCGCTAAAAACGGTGCGACCCGATTTTTTTTATTGCAATTTTGTTTACAATTTATTATTTTTTTTTACAATTTTTTTTTTTTTTTTTCAATTTAGTACTACATTGGGTTAAAAGGGTTAATATAATCTCTGGCCCTAAATGGCATACATGTTCATACAACAACACATACAGCAATTGACATACTTTTATTGCAAGACTTGCAATATTGAATTTAAAAATTATTAACATTAAAAAGGTACAATATTTTAACACTTGCAATGCAAGTGTTAAAATATTGTACCTTTTTAATATTAATAATTTTTAAATTCAATATGTCATGTGACAGAAAAAAAAAAGAAATTGCCTACCGACCGACC
Source organism: Conchocele bisecta (assembly GCA_029237695.1). Classification (NCBI taxonomy): domain Eukaryota; kingdom Metazoa; phylum Mollusca; class Bivalvia; order Lucinida; family Thyasiridae; genus Conchocele; species Conchocele bisecta. The sequence continues at coordinate 33,062,327 of CM055274.1, forward strand.
CACTTCTAAAATTCTGGGTCGGGTTACAGGAAACAAACAATTTTTTAAGGACGGCCCAATGTGGATGTGTTTGCCATGACCAAGATATAAATTTGTATTCCAGATCAAATTACAGAACTAATATCGGGAGTGTACACCATGTCTGGCCATTTAGTAACTAGCTATAAGTATGGTATGTATGTATGTGTGCATGTTGTTGAACATACTGGTGACATTCCATGGGTTGGGAGACTAAACATTCACAAGTCGTCTGTCCTATCAGCTCTGTATGAAAACGCAGCTCTCAATACATGGGAATGAATCTAAGGTTCGACAATGTCCAGCCGAGGGTAATTATTTGCAGTGGCACGAGGGAACTGTTTGAACCCCAAGGCTGTAGGCAGCGGGTTCAAACAATTCCCGAGTGCCACAGCAAACGTTTACCCATGACTGGACATGGTCAAACGTTATTGTTACATTTCCGTCGGAAATATCATGCAATTTGAGCATACATGTACATGTATATGCAGTACTTTCGGTACTTTGATAATCTGCTCCATCTGCCACAGTACACGTCGCAGACACATCAATTTCAAAATGTCAGTGCGACCGTTGTGAACTGGTCTGGTGAAATAATGGCGCGTTCCAGTAACGTCATGAGACATATGCATTACGTAAGTGTTGGTTCGGTGCCGGAATGAGCATTGTCTACAGCCATGGTCAAATTGCATGCGCTGTACGTTTGAACGTGACTGTAAGCGGTGTCAAACAACGGCAGTCATGTAACAATATTTATCCCGTCAACACAGTGCGTATGTGCCGTGAAACATTTTGGATATCCCGTCAATATGACCTAATCACCGCATATGAATATATGCGGTGACTGGGGTTACTTTTTTGCATTTTAAAGCGATTTGTAGGTGTTGACGGGATAAATAGAATAGTAGGTTAGTGCCGTGAATGGGAAAAATATCTGGCGCGGCATGGAAACGGAATGTGCTCGGCAGAGCCTCGCCCATCCCGTTTCCTAAGCCTTGCCAGATATTTTTTCCCATTCACAGCACTAACCTACTATTCTCTATGTATGTGTTCCCAGACTACACACACAATATTTATGTTGATCTGCAATTAGCTTACGAAAATAATCTGACCATTCAAAGGCATTTGAAAAATGTATTAAATAATTTCATATTCCATTCATTCAATTCTAGTCCATAGTTGTGTTAATCATATTAAAGAATTAGTTGAAAATAATCAATTCATTTATCTGGATGAAAGAGTACATTCCTGTTTGACTGGTTTGATTTTTATATCAAATGAAATTTGCACATTGTAGCCATGTTGTGTAAGATTAGTGAAAAAATCTGTGAAGCGTGATGAAGTTGAAATGTTTCCCATAGTTTTATTTCTGACATGTAATTGTGATGTTATAAAATATTGCCCAACATGACACACGACTGTCATCGTGACATGCTATCAGAACTTTCTGGAACTTCCATACAATTACAAAATTCAAATGTTGCTGTGACTGCAGAAATGGGGCTTATGGCACTTGCGACCAGTGTAGTCTGATCAGGGTCTACACTGTTTGCCAGTTCACCTCCTGTAGAAGTATTTCTGATATCAGCGGAGAGAATAGCTAGATAACCATTTAGTCAATTAATCAAATGTGGAAGGGCGAGAGACATATTTAACCCTTAGACCGCTACTCACAACAATTGTCGTCTGCTGTTGCTTTTATATCTTGCCTTATTTCTCAATAAAAAACATGTTTTGACAGCACTTCAGAATCATTTCCAATGGAAATGATTCTGAAGTGCTGTCAAAGCATGTTGTAAATTATTCTAAAGTGCTGTCAAAGCATGTTTTTGATGATAAAAATGGAAAACAAAAAATAAACAGCAGACGACAAAAAAAATAAGATAGCAGTTTTTAAGGGTTAGAGACTGAAATAGAGTAAACAAATGCAATGTGTATGTACATATACACGTAGCCACATCAATCTGTTGGAAAGTTTGGAAATGAAATTTTAAAACTGACAAGTGATATAAATTACAAAAGGAATTCAGTAATGTTGTTGAACAGTGAAAGAAACTTCAATACATATTTCAGAAACTGTACAGCTAGTCATGTTGGTTATTTACCCGTCAACACAGTGCATATGTGCCGTGAAACATTTTTGATATCCTGTCAATACGACCTAATCATTGCGTATGAATATGTGCGGTGACTGGGGTTACTTATTTTTTTTGGCATTTTAAAGCCATTTGTAGGTGTTGGCGGGATAAATAGAATAATAGGTTAGTGCCGTGAATGGGAAAAATATCTGGCGCGGCACAGAAACGGGATGTGCTCGGCAGAGCCTCGCCCATCCCGTTTCCTGAGCCTTGCCAGATATTTTTTCCCATTCACGGTATGAACCTACTATTCTCTATATCTCACCCACTCCGCGAAATCTATTCTCTATCTATTTTCCTTATTTCTGAATCAAAGTATATGTTGTGACCACTCATTTGAACCGTCTCGGCGAGACGGTTCAATTAATGGTGGTCATTACATATACTTCTGATGAGAAATAAAGAAATTCTTGAGCCTTGCCAGATATTTTTTTCCCATTCACGGCACTAACCTACTATTCTCTATTTCTGCAGCGCTCACAATGAGGGATCGTAGTTATGTTATTTCTCTTGGAAAATCTATTTATAGAAATCTGTTCCTATGGTTTATTTTAGCATTTATTTCTTACTGAATGGTGCAGAAATTAAGACTGCGAACAGGGTAGACCCAGATATGAGGCTACAACTGTGCAGTCTGATCCGAGTCAAAATATGAATCTGACAATTGATGCAGTTCCGGATCAGACTGTGAAGATCATGTCGATGGTCTAGTAACATAAGGTCATCATAACTGCTATGCTAAAGCATAGCAGTTACGACCTTATGTTACTAGACCATCGATATGTATGTCGTATAACCTGAATCAACACTAGTCAAAAATACTATACTGGCTCCTCCTTTACACAACAAACCATGCGACAGTCACTCTTTCTACAAGCAATAATAGACCATAAAATATACAATTTGGACTGGATTTCTATAAATAAATCCAAAGGGACATAACTAGCTATGATCTCTCAATTACTAGATACAATGGAACCTCTCTAAAAGATTCCTAGATGCATAATTATGACAGAGCTCCAGATAAGCTTTGTGTATAAAGAGTATTGTACCCCCTGATTTCAAATTAAATGCGTAATTTATTTTTACAAATGGAGTACACTGCAGCTCCATTAAAACGCGGTGGTCGGGGTCCAAGATTTCAAACCGGGATCGAATCCGACCGCGTTATAAAATTTCGGGACATGCACGGGTACTGGTACTGCACGGGTTACTGGTATCATTCGCATGGTTTTCGGTACCAACTATTGCGGGAATTCCATTAGCAACGGACCCATATAAAATCATGTCATTTGAACAGAAGTTAAAGTAATTATTAATAATGCCTATGACATACAAACTTGTATGTATTAATGTATTAAACATATGAGTTTATTTATAAAATCATGCGTATTACGTTGTATAGTGCTCGCGATAGACAGAAGCTATTATTACAATGTATACTACTCGCGATCAACAGATGCTTAAACGGATTAATTGATAATAAATAATGCCTATGGTCACGTGTCCTGCCTATTCATGCGGTTGATACGTGCATAATCTCAGGATGTGGGGTCACGTGATCTATTGTTTACGCTGCAAGTCATATTGATGAATGAAATTTACGATTTAAGCGTGATTGCCGTGGGCTGCAGTGTAAACAATAGACCACGTGATAGACATGATACCCAGATAATGCTGAAACATCAGTCTATTTATAGAACGCTAAATATTACACCTGGGAGTAAAGCGACAATTATGTGTAATTGAATTGATTAATAAATATGCCTATTAACATGATTACCTGATTAAAGGTACATGTATTACATTTGCTAACATACTAATAATAATCCTTTCATGGACTTTGAACTTCGTTGTTTGAATAAACTTGCAGAAATCACGAATCAACTAATTACATGATGACTACGACGTTCGACGATTCTTTTTTCTTTTTTTTTTTTTTTTGTTTTTTTTTTTTTTTTTCTCGATTTTTTAAAAAACAATTTGGCATCCACGAGAGACCCGCGTTATAATGGAGATCGCGCTATACGCGACCGCGTTATAATGGAGATCGCGCTATACGCGACCGCGTTATAATGGAGCTGCAGTGTATTGATTTTCTTCATTATTACATAGGGAACAAATTATCAAAACATAAAACAAATTTAAACATTCACTTATTACATATTATTACTATTATTATTCTAGTATTATAAACTAGTATTATTAATTATTCACTTATTTATACTTTACTTAGTTGAGCTGCAAAAAGCAGTGTTAGCCTTTTTCAGCTCAACTAAGTAAATTTTCAACTTAAATATTGCAGTATTTCCACTACTCAAATTGAATATCAAAGCGTATTTTCACATTGCTGTGTGTATGTTGTACTACCACTGTTGATAATCAATGCATATTGCCACATTGCTGTGCATATTTTGTTCTTCCACTGCTGATAATCAATGCGTATTCAGCTAAAATAAGTGCGTAAAATAACGCCAATACACACCTTATCTGGAGCTGGATTATGATGGGTCTCATCGACATTCACCTCTGAAGACAATATCTGTTGATGATCACAAAGCACACAAACATGTCTCTGAATGTTCACATGCATGACATGCAGTGTAACCTCTCTGAACTGAAAACCCTGGTGTCCATCCACAGAGCTCCAGTTAAGGTGCGTAATTTGGAGGTAAATTTCTTATATCTCCATCAAAAATGGCAAGTTGGCAGTGCTTTAGAATCGTCTCAATGAGACGATTCTAAGGCACTCCCAACTTGCCATTTTTGATGAAGAAATAACAAAATTTCACCCCAAGTTGGTCAAATTACGCACCTTAACTGGAGCGCTGCATCCAGGGTGTCGAGTTTAGAGGAGCTCCACTGCACAAATACATGCACAATGACAACAGAACAGATACGCATCAGACATTGCGGCAATATACGATGACTGAACTAAAGTTTATGTTGATTGGAGAAGGCCAATTATTGTTTCTGTGTGCACTTACTATTCACCACAAAGGTGAGTGGAAACATCAAACGAACAGGAAAGTCCCAGTGCTCCAGATCAGCTGTGTATTTGCGTAAATACCCAATAACCCAATTGAAATCAGAAGTAGCGAGTATCAAAAAGCAATGAGAACAATTGTGGTACCTTTATCATGCTGCGGAAAACAATAAACAGACCATAAATATAGCATATTTTTATTATTTTCCATGAAAACACATGTTTTCATTTCGAAACAAACTATTCAACAATTGCTGTCTGTTGATGTGTAAACAGTACATGTAGTGTGATTTTATTTTACTCAATTAAAATTTTGAAATACCCAATTGCTTCAGAAATGATGGAGTGACAATACTCAATTACTTATTCCTTATCTGGAGCCCTGGTGGTGTTAGAGTTTGAAACATCAAAGGAACAGCCAAGACCATAAGGACTCCCCAATAGTGCAGTCACAGCTGATAACATCTCCCGAGACAGTTATGGTATTGGTATAATCAATCCAACACTGGATCAAGAGCTGAAGTCAAGCACACCAAGGATTAATATTGTATGATTGTCAATGTCCATAAACAAGAATTAGCGAATTAACTTGGGATTCAATACATGTGCACAGTTCACCAATATTGGGTTTCTGGCGACAATCACAATGCATATTGATGAAGTTCATGTAAATGTAGAGTAAGAAGGAGGCGATTTAATTAACTTGTAGCATCATCTGATAATCCAATTGCCAACATAATTTTGTGACTAAAATCACAAATATCACCATCTGCGACAGAAGATATTATGTATAATAATTCATGATTCTATTCAATGGTGCTTGACTATTTACTATGCTCTGACAAAACCAGGCGTATTACCTTTGCAATTGACATGAAAAATACTTTCATCAAATTTCCATCCCACAGGTTTTTTATGCGACTTGAAAGTGAGGTCACATCTCTATATGATGCTTGATGTTGATTGGATATTAAACCCTTTTACCAATACAACCAGGGAAAACCTGACCAGCCTGTGCTATTGCACAGTCTGGTCAGGGTTTTCTCTGGTTAACTTGATTTATTGGTGTTTAATGGCCTATCAACAGCTACAATGTAAAGTCATTAATTTAAAGCCGGGCCAACAGGTTTGATCCTGCATTCAACCTGCTGTATTTCTCTAGTTATACCCACTTTTTTTATAAAAAAAAACGGGTATATTGTTTTCGTCACGGGTGTCCGTCCGTCCGTACGTCCGTACGTCCGTCCGTACGTCCGTCACGTTTCTTGTAACTCGAAAAACTTTTTCACCTTCATACCTACGCGCCTGATATTTGGTATGTAGCTTCGTTATCATGTGCAGATGCGCAAAGTGTTTGGATTTTTTGATCCGACCCTCCTCATGGATTACTCCCCCTTTCGATCAGAATTTCCCTTTTTTCTCGTAAATCGAAAAAACTTTTTCACCGTATACCTATGGCCCATTTTTGTATTTGGTATGTAGCTTCGTTATCATGTCATGCGCAAAGTGAATTTGGATTTTTGTCCGACCCTCCATCATGGATTACTCCCCCTTTCGGACTCAGAATTTCCCATTTTCTCCTCGTAACTCGAAAAACTTTTTCACCTTCATACCTACGCGCCTGATATTTGGTATGTACCTTCGTTATCATGTGCAGATGCGCAAAGTGAATTTGGATTTTTCATCCGACCCTCCATCATGGATTATCTCCCCCTTTCGGACTCAGAATTTTCCCATTTTTTCCTCGTAACTCGAAAAACTTTTTCACCTTCATACCATACGAACGCCTGATATTTGGTATGTAGCTTTCGTTATCATGTGCAGATGCGCAAAGTGAATTTGGATTTTTGATCCGACCCTCCATCATGGATTATCTCCCCCTTTCGACTCAGAATTTCCCATTTTTCCCTCGTAACTCGAAAAACTTTTTTCACCTTCATACCTACGCGCCAGTGCCAGTATAAATGTGCCAGTGTATGATATTATCTAATTTATTATACCCACTTTTTTTGTAAAAAAAAACGGGTATATTGTTTTCGTCACGGGTGTCCGTCCGTCCGTACGTCCGTACCGTACGTCCGTCACGTTTCTTGTAACTCGAAAAACTTTTTCACCTTCATACCTACGCGCCTGATATTTGGTATGTAGCTTCGTTATCATGTGCAGATGCGCAAAGTGAATTTGGATTTTTGATCCGACCCTCCATCATGGATTATCTCCCCCTTTCGGACTCAGAATTTCCCATTTTTTCCTCGTAACTCGAAAAACTTTTTCACCTTCATACCTACCGCGCCTGATATTTAGTATGTACCTTCGTTATGTGCAGATGCGCAAAGTGAATTCCCATTTTTGATCCGACCCTCCATCATCGATTACCTCCCCCTTTCCGACTCAGAATTTCCCATTTTTTCCTTTTTCCTTGTAACTCGAAAAACTTTTTCACCTTCATACCTACGCGCCTCATATTTGCTATGTAGCTTCGTTATCATGTGCACATGCGCAAAGTGAATTCGGATTTTTTATCCGACCCTCCATCATGGATTACTTCCCCCTTTCGGACTTAGCATTTGGGGAAAGTGGGTATATTGCGATGGCGCGCCATCGACTTTTTCTAGTTAAAATTTCATTAGGAAGCTATCCAGTGTAAATAAAATGGTCGATGTTCATGCTTTATCAGTGTACATGCTTATTAGGATCTACACAGGTCCGAAATAAAATAGCCAGTTTTGTTAGCAAGCCATAAATTGTAATCTATGTCACACATACACGCCTTGGTGTTTGCACATCTATGCCAACGGTATCATCAGTGACTCATATTGTCAACAGAAAGTCAATTTGTCATTGTATTGTGTATTATGCGACTAATGGTGTCAACTGGTCATCCATGGCCCAGCAAGGGAACTGAGGCCTTGGATAGGTGACCGAAGTCAATGGGCAGTGAATGATCACCTGGGGGCACAATCCAGATTGCACAAGAGATAATATTCAAGTGTCAACTCTTAACCCTTCATATTTCCATTAACTCTTTGCATGCTAGCGGCAAAAATATCCGCCAAACGAATTAGGAGTATGTTTTTATTTCTCTCTGTAAATATGTCTTGGAATTTCATTAGAATTGTGTCATTCGGACACAATTCTAATGAAATTCCAAGACATATTCATGACATTTATAAGGAGAAATAAAAGAAAATATAATGAATTGTCATCTGGTATTTTTGAACTATTTATAGCCCAACAATTTCCCAGCATGCAAAGAGTTAATATAGAAATGGATGTGCATGCTTGATTTGAAATAATGACTAATAACAAATGCTCAGTACGTGGATAGTCATTGTCCCAAAGGCATAACTTTACCATATACAGTTTCATATACATATACATATTTGGACATGATAGGGGTTTTCCAAATAACTTGTGCATGTATCGAAATACACTGTTATTGTCATAAACCTGTATAACCATAAATATTGGGACCCTCTTTGTTTTTCCCCAGAATAAATAGTGTCCGAATATGTAGGGTTACTACGGTAATTGCATTGGTGACACCAGTCGTGTGTTGTCTGTAAATTATGCCACCTTCGTGGTGCAATTTTCCCCACATACTTTTCTATAGATTATACCATTATCACACTGTCCTGTCCTTGCCTTCCTTCCAAACAATTACATTCAGGTCTTTAATCCATTTCTGGGCAGAGAATTAAAAAAAAATTTATCCCAAGTTGTAATCTCATATGAAATTATATTGTCCGACTTTCATATATTTATCAAGGTTTAAACACCATCTCATTAAGAACTAAAATTAAAAAAAAAAAATTATCATCTCATAATCTTCAGTTACCAGAAATTGCCTATATTAGATGAACTTTTATGAACCATGTGTTCCCAAGCATAATATAGTTAATCATTGGAATGTAATTAAATGTATGTTAATTTACAGATATATGGTATAGAATAATTACTGGAGCGGACTGGTATAGATCATGATAAGAAATGACACTTTTATTGATCAACTGATACATTTGGAACTGTAAATTAGCCAAGATTAGCCACCTTTATGTGATTGCCCACCCATATAAGATTTAGAAGTGAAGTTTCGGCACCTATCATTCTGGGGCCCGTTTCACTAAACTTTGTACGACTAAAATTGTTATTCGCAAGTGCAAATTTAGCATCGTCTGGAAATTTCCATCGATTGATTTACATTTATTGAGCATAGGCTGCATATGCAGCCTATGCTCAATAAATGTAAATCCATTAATTGTTTACAAGAATAAAACATTGGTAATGTGAAATGTACAGACTATCATAATTTTGCACTAGCAAACATTTTAGTCGTAAAAAGTTTAGTGAAACGGCCACCTGAACTATAGAAAATGCGATAATAAAGAAAAGGTGTGCAGCACAACTTTCTTTATAAGATGTACAAACATTGAGGGAAATAAACCACATGTTTTAAAATGGTACCTGAATAATTGAAGCATAAATTGTGAAAGATTAAATGTCAAGAAATTTCCAATTTTTGACACTAACAAATGAAAATCGCCTTCACAAGAACTGGTGCAAAAAGTATAATATTCCAAACAAATGTCCAACCAACATGTATGTGTGCAGATTTAAAATCGTAAAAGCAAATGTTCTGTTAACCCTTTTCATGCTGCAGATACGGGATTATTTTTGCAGAAAATCCTAAATATATGCCTTCTATATGCACTCAGAAGTATATATCGCGACCACCATTTGAACCGTCTCGTCGACACGGTTCAAATGAGTGGTCACAACATATACTTTCACTGATAAATAATGTTTTTTTTTTTAATAAATTTCATGCCCGTAAAGGTGTATTCCGAAAGGAATGGGTTAATGGAATTATTATTACAGTAAATCTGTTAACTTAAAGTCACCTAGGTTGCTTCATTATGGACATATGTACATATATGTATTGACGAATGTAATGTATTATAGGAATGAATGGCCTTTTTGTGGAATTTATCGGGGTATAAACTTGGAAAAGTCGCGGGAATACTGGACGAAGCGATAAAAAATTACAATTTTCGAAAAAAAAAAAAAAAAAAATATTATTTTCCGAAAATTGTAATTTTTTAAGGCCTCGTCCAGTATTCCCGCGACTTTTCCAAGTTTATATCCCCAATAAATTCAACAAAAAGGCCATTCATTCCTTATAATTCCAGCATTTGAAATAAATTCATCAAGAAAATGTGTTTATTTTCCGTTTTCTTAAGAATTATTTTAACTGCGCCTCACGGTTACGGGAAGTAGTTCGGCGTGGGAGTTTACTGGGATATAAATTTTGGACAGAGACTTGCTACGGGCCAATCAAATGTTAGGGAATTGTGTAAATATTTTTGTGCTGGAATTATACATTTATATAAAATCTAAAATCAATACATGTACATTTGAATGGCTCACAGGTTTATAATTATGCCAAGCCTTGGTAAGACTCATAATTTGTGCAATTATTTTTGTTATTTTCAAAAGAAATTTCTCTCAACTAAGGACACAAGTAAATTGATCCAATAATTTCCAGTCACAAATACTTTGCAACACTGATGTACCGAGACGATAATAGCTAAAATACTTCAAGGTATAATTATGAAATTGCTTTTTGTAATTATGGCCATTCAGTATTTTCTATTTATTTCAACAATGAACATGAACAGTTAAACATTAGTATATACACTGAATATATATAATAGCCCTGCCTTACAAATCATGAATACCCTATAGAGTTCCATTACTAACTGTCTATTGCGTCGAGAGAAATGCATTTTTGTGAAGCTTAAGTCTACTACACTGCAGCTCCATTATAACGCGGTGGTCGGGGTCCAAGATTTCAAACCGCGATCGAATCCGACCGCGTTATAAAATTTTGGGACATGCACGGGTACTGGTACTGCACGGGTTACTGGTATCATTCGCATTTCGGTTACCAACTATTGCGGGAATTCCATTAGCAACGGACCCATATAAAATCATGTCATTTGAACAGAAGTTAAAGTAATTATTACAATGCCTATGACATATAAACTTGTATGTATTAATGTATTAAACATACGAGTTATTTATAAAATCATTCTTATTACGTTGTATAGTGCTCGCGATAGACAGACGCTTATTACAATGTATACTACTCGCGATCAACAGACGCTTAAACGGATTAATTGATAATAAATAATGCCTATGGTCACGTGTCCTGCCTATTCATGCGGTTGATACGTGCATAATCTCAGGATGTGGGGTCACGTGATCTATTGTTTAAGCTGCAAGTGATATTGATGAATGAAATTTACGATTTAAGCGAGATTGCCATGGGCTGCAGTGTAAACAATAGACAACGTGATCCCATACCCAGATAATGCTGAAACACCAGTCTATTTATAGAACGCTAAATATTACACCTGGGAGTAAAGAAAAAGAAAGGCGATCGAAAACGCAACCATTTATTAGCGACAATTATGTGTAATTGAATTGATTAATAAATATGCCTATTAACATGATTACCTGATAGGTACATGTATTACATTTGCTAACATACTAATAATAATCCTTTCATGGACTTTGAACTTCGTTGTTTGAATAAACTTGCAGAAATCATGAATCAACTAATTACACGATGACTACGACGTCCGACGATTTTTTTGATTTTTTTTTCTTTTTTTTTCTTTCTTTTTTTTTTCTTTTTTTTTCTCGATTTTTTAAATATTTTTTTTGGATCCACGAGAGACCCGCGTTATAATGGAGATCGCGCTATACACGACCGCGTTATAATGGAGCTGCAGTGTATAAGCATATGTCATGTGACCAGAGACAATTTTGCCTGGTGAAATCCAGTTCTGTAAAGTTCAATCAGCATGTGTCTGTTTTTTCTAGAGACACGCCCTTTTGAAGGAGATAAATAAATATTAGAATGGTACATTAGTGACGATTTAATACAATATGTATCAATTCAAATAAGTACGTAATGTCCGCTTGTTCATTACACACTGCTAGTTATACCCACTTTTTTTGTAAAAAAAAACGGGTATATTGTTTTCGTCACGGGTGTCCGTCCGTCCGTACGTCCGTACGTCCGTCCGTACGTCCGTCACGTTTCTTGTAACTCGAAAAACTTTTTCACCTTCATACCTACGCGCCTGATATTTGGTATGTAGCTTCGTTATCATGTGCAGATGCGCAAAGTGAATTTTGGATTTTTGATCCGACCCTCCATCATGGATTATCTCCCCCTTTCGGACTCAGAATTTCCCATTTTCTCCTCGTAACTCGAAAAACTTTTTCACCTTCATACCTACGCGCCTGATATTTGGTATGTAGCTTCGTTATCATGTGCAGATGCGCAAAGTGAATTTGGATTTTTCATCCGACCCTCCATCATGGATTATCTCCCCCTTTCGGACTCAGAATTTCCCATTTTTCCCTCGTAACTCGAAAAACTTTTTCACCTTCATACCTACGCGCCAGTGCCAGTATAAATGTGCCAGTGTATGATATTATCTAATTTATTATACCCACTTTTTTTGTAAAAAAAAACGGGTATATTGTTTTCGTCACGGGTGTCCGTCCGTCCGTACGTCCGTCCGTACGTCCGTACGTCCGTCCGTACATCCGTCACGTTTCTTGTAACTCGAAAAACTTTTTCACCTTCATACCTACGCGCCTGATATTTGGTATGTAGCTTCGTTATCATGTGCAGATGCGCAAAGTGAATTTGGATTTTTGATCCGACCCTCCATCATGGTTATTATCTCCCCCTTTCGGACTCAGAATTTCCCATTTTTCCTCGTAACTCGAAAAACTTTTTCACCTTCATACCTACGCGCCTGATATTTGGTATGTAGCTTCGTTATCATGTGCAGATGCGCAAAGTGAATTTGGATTTTTGATCCGACCCTCCATCATGGATTATCTCCCCCTTTCGGACTCAGAATTTCCCATTTTTTCCTCGTAACTCGAAAAACTTTTTCACCTTCATACCTACGCGCCTGATATTTGGTATGTAGCTTCGTTATCATGTGCAGATGCGCAAAGTGAATTTGGATTTTTCATCTGACCCTCCATCATGGATTATCTCCCCCTTTCGGACTCAGAATTTCCCATTTTTTCCTCGTAACTCGAAAAACTTTTTCACCTTCATACCTACGCGCCTGATATTTGGTATGTAGCTTCGTTATCATGTGCAGATGCGCAAAGTGAATTTGGATTTTTGATCCGACCCTCCATCATGGATTATCTCCCCCTTTCGGACTCAGAATTTCCCATTTTTTTCCTCGTAACTCGAAAAACTTTTTCACCTTCATACCTACGCGCCTGATATTTAGTATGTACCTTCGTTATGTGCAGATGCGCAAAGTGAATTCCCATTTTTGATCCGACCCTCCATCATCGATTACCTCCCCCTTTCCGACTCAGAATTTCCCATTTTTTCCTTTTTCCTTGTAACTCGAAAAACTTTTTCACCTTCATACCTACGCGCCTCATATTTGCTATGTAGCTTCGTTATCATGTGCACATGCGCAAAGTGAATTCGGATTTTTTATCCGACCCTCCATCATGGATTACTTCCCCCTTTCGGACTTAGCATTTGGGGAAAGTGGGTATATTGCGATGGCGCGCCATCGACTTTTTCTAGTTCTCAAGTTAGGGGTGCGTGTTCAAGGCAATGTGTTTTGGGACAAGAAAAAATGCACAAGAAATCAAAATGATTATACATGTACCGATGACATGAATTATGTATATGTATGTGTTCCATGAATGACATAATGATTATGAATCACATACATGTAACTATACATACAAACATAATTGATAATAAAGTCTGTGCCAATCATTTAAACGGAAACAGCATATCAGATTTACGTCTACGGACGTTTCAGACATGGAATTTTTAACCCTTACACCGCTATCTTAATTTTTTGTCGTCTGCTGTTTATGTTCTATTTTCCATTTTTATCATAAAAAAAATGCTTTAACAGCACTTTAGAATAATTTACAACATGCTTTGACAGCACTTTAGAATCATTTCCATTGGAAACGATTCTGAAATGCTGTCAAACCATGTTTTTATTGAGAAATAAAGCAAGATATAAAAGCAACGGATATTGGACAGCAGCCAATACCAGCAAGGAATCCAAGGATTTTCCTAGCTAGGTTCCATATATCATTTGAGGCCGAGATTCTTAGGATATTCCAAGGATATTCCTAACAAGTTTTGACAAGGGACATCCAGAAAGAGTCATACATTGTATCTTTTATGAAGTTAGTCCTCTAAACTTCCACTGACTGAGTTAATTGACAAGTATACCAGATAAACTCACCCCCTACAATGACCTACAATTGTACAAGTAACAAACAAAAGTTCCCCCTGGATTTAGATGTGGCTGTGACTGGAGAAATGTGGCGTACGAGTTTTGCATCCGCACAGTCTGATCAGGACCTGCACTGTTCGCCATTCCATCAATGGAACCCGTCATGCTCCTAACAAGTAGTATAGATCGTTATCAGGTAACAGGCGTGTACTATTTGATCAACGTAGGCTACACTGGTCACAAATCCAATAAGCCCCATTACTCCGGTCACAGCCACAAATGATGAATCACAACAATTATACGACATCTCACAAACACTCTTATATTGTTGCTAGTTTATTTCAATATTTGTTTGACCACAAACAGACACATACAGGTATTGATATACTAGTTTAGTATTTGTCAAGAATTTGGGAAATCGCCAACTCTGAGTTCATGACATGAATGAACCTAACCAACAAATCTGAACATTAAATAAATACCTAATGGATCTTACATTTTTTAATACAAATTTAAGTTTTGGCAACAAATATTCTTTAATTGGAGCCAATGAACAAATTAAGGACTGTACCCGGTACCGAAACTGTGGTAATACAAAAGCAACCAGTACTTTATGTCCTTGTATCTTAACCCTTAGAATGCGGGAACCGAAAATAGTCGTCTGCTGATAATTCATATTTTGTCTTTTCTCTCCAAACCAAGTTTTTGATGAGAAAAATGAAAAATGAAAAATATTCCGCAGACGACACAAATTAATTCAGCACTGTAAGGGTTAATTCTTATGCATTCTACATAAATGTGTCCAAAATAATTTTAACCCTTACACCGCTATCTTAATTTTTTGTTGTCTGCTGTTTATTTTCTATTTTCCATTTTTATCATCAAAAACATGCTTTGACAGCACTTAAGAATAATTTACAACATGCTTTGACAACACTTCAGAATCATTTCCTTTGGAAATGACATTGGAAATGATTCTGAAGTGCTGCCAAACCATGTTTTTATTGAGAAATAAGGCATGATATAAAAGCAACAGCAGACGACAATTAATTTTTGTGTGTAGCGGTCTAGGGGTTAAATATATAATGTATGTATACAGTTTGTTCATAGAAATGAGACACAAGACACAGCAGGTTTTTAAGGACAATATGTCTGAGCCTAGAATTAAGGATTTGACTTGTTTTAATGCTTATAATTAGAAGTCTGAAGTGGAGCTCAAAACACATATATAAGTAATAGTTAGATCATAAAATTGCAAGTGTATTTGATTTAAACGAGGCCGTAAGGCCGAGTTTAAATCAAATGCACGTGCAATTTTATCTAACTGACTCGCGCGGCTCATTAATGACAGGAGCCGTTTTTGATCGCTCGACCTGCCACAGAATTGACACGGTCCAATCAGAATTCTAGTGCCAGGTGGGGGGGGGGAAGGGGGGGGGGGGGGAAGTCCCTTCACCTGCCATGTTTACGTCGTGAAGGGCGTTGCTATCGTCATATACGCGTTGTCTGGCACATTTCCTGTTGACATCATTCGGAACAGCCGTGCAATAACTGCCATGCGTGTAAGTGCCCATACGTTTCAGATACACGCACGGCAATTATTGCACGGCATCTCATTAAATTAGGCTCCACCCCTTTAGTTACATCACATTCGAAGTTCCACCCCTTTAGATACACAGAACAACAACTTGGTATTGGAAATTATAGCAGGTGCGTGTATAATGTTGAAGGTCTTTGGGCTATGATACAACAATCGAGACACCATGTCGTCTAATTCAAGAATGTATTATCCAGTCATACACATGCTAAAGGTGGAAACAATTATAAACAACTGGTACAATAGAACCTGACTAAACCGGACGTCTGTGTATCCTTATTATTAATTTTTATGGGTTTCATTGGTGTATATTTATGATGATAATGCTTGTTCAAATTTGCGTTTTTAAGCATAGCCACATACCTTGGCATAGTCATATGTCTGATTTACAGTGGAACATCTCTGAACCGGACACCCTGGGAACCTCTCAGGGTGTCCGGTCTAGAGAGGTTCCACTGTATTTCTCCTACCGTCACAATGTTGTGAAAGATGCAACCAGAAATAAGTAAATATAATTTTCTTCCAAGAATTTCAAGGGTACTATAATCACATAAGCAGTTATCGTTTCCTGTAAATTAAAAGTTTGGAAAGCAATCATTAACTCAACAGGATGTGAAAATTCTGGGAAGAGTTATAGCCTCGATGTTTTATCATGTTTATTCGTAATCCTCTGACATGGCAAAGATTCCGCTCAGCTCTGCTATGATTTAACCATTAGTAAATATGCTTTTCATGAGAAAAATAGAAGATACAAAATCATCAGCAGGTGACAAATTTAAATTAGAATTGTAATTTGTATTTAATTGTGTTTAACACTGAAATTAGAATAACCAGACCTGGTGCCAGGTCTTCACCACACCCGAGTCACTTAGCCCCATTCCCTGAAAGTAATATGATTAGTACTAATCTTACTACTTTTATAATGGGTATAACCGGATTCAAATCTTAAGTAGCAAGAAAGCCAAATTTTGTACCTGAGGGTCAAACCAGGGATATCGGGATTCATGTAAGGTTGAATTTACATCGTTAAATTTACCCTTCACATGCCCCAACCAATAAACCCACAATTCAGTATTGTATCAACCCTTGGACCGCTATCTTATTTTGTTTGTCAGTCTGCTTTTTATTTTCCATTTGTATCATCAAAAACATGCTTTGACAGCACTTTAGAATAATTTACAACATGCTTTGACAGCACTTCAGAATCATTTCCATTGGAAATGATTCTGAAGGGCTGTCAAACCATATTTTTATTGAGAAATAAGGCAAGATATAAAAGCAACAGCAGACAACAATTATTCTGAGTAGTGGTCTAAGGGTTAATGCTGACTATGTACCTTGTCTTATTGGATGATCTTTGCAAGTAGTTTGATCACATGACATGATACCCCACAGTGAAAAGCTGGACAACAAGTTTGCAAATATATCTAGGGAAAACTACAATTGAGACATCAAACCAATTTCAAGAGAAAGTGTGTGCAGACAGCTGCATAAAATGCAAATCCATGTGATTGTGAACACCAATTTATCACTGAACTTGACAGCTAACTTTAACCCTTAGACCGCTACACACAACAATAATTTTTTTATTGTCGTCTGCTGTTGCTTTTATATAACGCCTTATTTCTCAATATAAACATGGTTTGACAGCACTTCAGAATCATTTCCAATGGGAATGATTCTGAAGTGTTGTCAAAGCATGTTGTAAATTATTCTAAAGTGCTGTCAAACCATGTTTTTCACGATAAAAATGGAAAATAGAGAATAAAAAGCAGACGACAAAAAATTAAGATAGCGGTCTAAGGGTTTAATTTATCACTAAACTTGACAGCCACCTTTAATGGCAACAATATCATCAACACTCGCCAATAAACTAAAGTGATTCTATTAATATTATTAACTTTTATGAACATTCATACTGCACCTTAAAATAACTTTAATTTCAAAACACAGCACGGTGCCTGCAAAATGGCAGAGAATCAACACTAATGGGCAAATTAAATACGTCAATAAGTCACAGATGGCTGGGTTTATCAATTTATCATTGAAGCAGCTAAATTGTGGTGACAAAAAAAAAGAATGAATAAGATTTCAAGTAGCAAAACTGTTTATAAATGTATGAATAAATATACAAGTTTTAATTTATTTCATTTGGAAATATACAGAATGGTAATAAAGTTTAATTACGTGTATCATTCTCTGGGTTTTAAATATTTTTTAAAAATTGTGGCAGCCAAATTTATGTTTTACAGTAGTGTCCAATTCCTTGGACAAACAAAACATGTAGATTACGCCCAGTAGCCGATTTCTTCAAAATTGCAAAGTACACTTATCTAGCAAAGTATACTTTGAGGGAGTAATCATTTATTTTTCATTTATTAGATTGGATTTAATGATGTTTAACCCTTAGAATGCGGGAACCGAAAATAGACTTCTGCTGTTAATTCATATTTTGTCTTTTCTCTCAGTAAAAACATGGTTTGGCTGCATTTGAGAATCATTTCTATAGGAAATGATTCTAAAGTGCTGCCAAACCAAGTTTTTGATGAGAAAAATGGAAAATAAAAAATATTCAGCAGACGACACAAATTAATTCAGCATTGTAAGGGTTAACGGCCTGGCAACAGCTATGGTCATTTTAGTTCGGGTTAACAGGATCAAATCCCATATTTTACCTGTTGTGATCGGGGTAAATCGCAAATTCAGAACAGAATATTTGCAGAAAAAGTAGAAATTCAGCCCTGAAAACTGAGTAACCTGACCTGGTGTTGGGTCCCAGCCGCGGATACAGAAATAATTGCAGGGGGGGGGGTTTATAATTACAAGTCGGCATCGACCTCCGCGAGCGCGAATTCGTAAAGTTGGGGGGTCCTCCCCCAGGAAATTTTTAAATGCCAGATCGCTGCAGATGCGATTTCCTGACACCTAGGCCACGAAAAAAGTCATCCAACTATTCGAGTATTGTAGATTTTTTTTATATTTTTTGCCGGGAGCAGGGGGGTCCGGACCCCCTGGACCACCCCCTGTATCCGCGCCTGGGTCCTCACCACACCAGAGTCACTTAGCCCCACGCCCCAAAAGTAATAGGATTAGTAATAATCTAATTACTTTTATAATGGGTTTAACGAGATTCAACTCTCACATACCAGCACCTGACATTAGAAATGCTCTTAACCCTTCCTACGCTGTTGACGAAAATTGCCGTCTGCTGTTTTTCATTTTTTGCTTTAATTCTTAACAAAAAACTGGTTTTGACAGCACATGAGAATCGTCTCCGCTGGAGACGATTCTCATGTGTTGTCAAAACCAGGTTTTTTGTCGAGAAATATTGAAAATAAACATTTCAAGCAGACGACAACATTTAATTCAGGGTAGTAAGGGTTAATATCTGGTTACATAGGATGGTCATATGGCAGGATTACATGTATGTAATATACATATTAACTTTCTTTCAAATGACCTGGTGTAAAGCCTGGTGGTTCACCACCAATACTTAATTTTTTTATTTATAAGCAACCTGCTGTTCTCCATTGATGTTCTATGCAGAAGTGGAGATGTTTTTGTCTGATTTAGAATACAAGATGGCTATCATTGAAATTGGCCTGCAGTGAAAGCCATAAACACAAACAACTCTCTATACAAATGGCCTGGTTCATATATTTAACTCTTTGCATGCTAGCGGCGAAAATATCCGCTGGACACAATTCTAATGAAATTCCAAGACATATGCATGATTATTACAGGGAGAAATAAAAGAAAATATACTGAATTGTTGTCTGCTATTTTTGAACTATTTATAGCCCACAAATTTCCCAGCATGCAAGGAGTTAACAACACTACAAACATGATCAATAAAGGCTATAAAACATACAGATTTGAGAATGATTAACTCTTAGACCGCTATCTTCATTTTTTTATTTTTTTTCGTCTGCTGTTTATTTTCTATTTTCCATTTTTATCATCAAAAACATGATTTGAAAGCACTTTAGAATAATTTACAACATGTAGGTATCATATTTTGCTGATTGCAATTGTCTGGTCAGGTTGTACCACTTCACCTGTATTTAATGTTTATTGCAAGTTTACCCGAAAATAAAGTAGAAAATCAAACAAAGATCGCTGGCACATTGTACAGCTGCTTCAAGCTATTGAACAAACAAGTCACTTGGTAAAGCAAACACAGCACACTACTCTCTAACAAAGACCAAATTCATATGTGGCTGCGACTGGAGAAATGGGGCTGTTTTGCGAACTGTGCAGATCCAGATCAGCCTGTGCATCCGCACAGTCTGATCAGGATCTGCACAGTTCGCCATTCCATCGATGAAACACACGTCATGCTTCTTACAAGAAATATGGATCGTTTTCAGATTACAGGAGTGTGCTATTTGATCACGAGCTACACTGGTCACAAATCCTATAAGCCCCATTTCCACAGCCACACACAATGGTTGGAAACCTAGCCAGTAAACAAGGACAGCACAAAGACTGGTCATGGACTTGCAGTAGACTGTAGTCCACTTACAGAGCTCCAGATAAGCTGCGTATTTGCGTAAATACCCAATTAAAATTG